>JAPFFP010071790.1:0-24110 GCA_026153255.1 Solanum medicagineum
GTGGGGTGAGCCAGGTTATGACCGCTGTACTCACCCATCGTGTATAACATGAATGCCACAGTCACATCATAACTCCGCCTAAGCAAGACTCGAACACTGGGCAAACTCGAGTCCGCCGTAGCCAGCCAACCTCGGAAATATAAATATAATCGCACGAATATAACCGGCCCGGGAATCGGTGAAGGATATTAATATTATGGAGGGCACGAATTGAGTCGTGAGAATATGCATAAAACATTTCTTGAAAATATTTCGAAAATCATTTAAAACATGAATTCTTGAAACTTATTAAGAATTAATGTACGTAAAGTCCCTTAGTCAAGTATAGGGATTTAGAATCCAAGACTTGTAACTTTATTTCATTCATATCCATAAGATCAATTATTCATAGCCTAAACATGATAGACTTCATTACTTGCATCCAATTCATGTCTTAACCTTGTACCGTAACATAATCATCTACACTTGCATACTTAGACATTTTCTAGCCCATAGTTTACATGCATGCACTTTACTATTATAGGAAGGTTCATGGCATACCCAATACTTACTAGATTATGATGATAGCTTAGTACGTAGGTATTTGGAGTCATTCGTTATGAGAGGATTCTTACTAGGGCCAAAACGTAACTTGAAAACATAGAAATGTATAATCGGTCGAACTTAAGGTCATGCCAAGAAACAAGATATTTCTTGAAAGGAATTTGGATACGTACTCATGCCAACAACTTTGAATGCTTTACATACCTTTGCTTATACCCACAACCCTTATGCAACAACAAGTGATTCACTCACTCCTCCGACCGCACTGGATCTACAAGGCAATAAAATCTTCATTCAACAAACGTATTACATCTTACCATTCCTTAGGGTCTTCCAATTAGCCCAAAGGCCTAAATAATACAAAAACCATACATATAACATGAAAACAGGGCAGCATTCCAACTAGATAAAACAGGGCAGCATTCCAACTAGATAAAACAGGGCAGCATTCCAACTATAATCAATACACATTATGAGAGACCCATCTTTCTTTGGCACGAATAGGATAGGGGCACACCGAGGAGAAACACTCAGCATGATAAAGCCCTTCTCTAACAAATCTCTCAACTGGTCTTTCAGCTTTTTCAACTCAACAAGGGCCATCCTATAAGGTGGAATTGAGATAGGCTGGGTATCAGGAAGAATATCAATCCCAAAGTCAATCTTCCTATCAGGAGGGACAACAGGAAGATCCTCGGAAAACACTTGAAGAAACTTATTCACAATCGAAATTGACTCTGGAGTTGGACAATCAACATCATCAGACTTAACTCGCATGAGGTGATGGATACAACCCTTGGAAATTAGCTTTCTAGCCCTAAGCTAGTTGATAAACTTTCCCTTAGGTGCAACAGAATCACCCTTCCACTCTAGAGCCGGTTCACCTGAGAATTGGAACTTAACAGTTTGTGCTCTACAATTGATGGAGGCATAATAGGCGTGAATCTAGTCTATGCCAAGGATCACATCAAAATTAGCCATATCTAACTCAACTAAATCAATAAGAGTATCCTTATGATGGATGGACACTACACAAGCTCCATAGATTATCTCAGCTCAAATAGACTCACCCACTGGAGTAGAAATATCAAAGGGTTCAAGAAGACTCTCAGGGGTTCTATCAAATCTACTGACCACAAAAGGAGTTACAAGTGACAATGCTGCAGTAGGATCCATCAAAACATAACAATCAAGAGTAAAGACTCGAATCATACCCGTCATAACATCTGGGGAGTTCTCCTGATCATGGCGACTACCCATGGCATACAAATGGTTTGAAGCTCCACTTGCGCCTGATGTAGTACCTTTCTAATTTCATTTGGCTGGTGGTGCTGGTGCAAAAGATTGAGCCGGATCAGCCCACTTTGGACACTCTCTCTAGAAGTGACCCACCTGGCCACACTTGAAGCATGCATCACTCCCTCACAACATCTACGCAAGTGTAATCTGCCACACTTAACACATGGTGGCTTACCCTGTGAACCTTGAGCCACACTAGCCTTTGATTGAGATCCCTGGGCTCTAAAGTTCTGAGACCTCTGATCATTCCTGGTTCTGGGCATAGGAACACTAGAAAATGATGGTGCTAGCCCTGACTATAACTTATTACCATTCCCTCTAGATCTCTTGCCAACCTCATGGTTACATGTCTTAGTTCTCTTACTCCTAAGTTCTTCTCTACCATGCTACTTGTCCTCATCAACTTGTTGGACATAAGTTATCAACCTCCCAATATCTATATCGCTCACAAGCATAGCTCCCCTCCAATCTTTCTTTGGCCCTTTGTTCAGCCTATCAACACACCTCCCACCTCCCTCTCATGTCAGCAACCATATACGAAGCATAGCTAGATAGTTGAGTGAACTTAAGCCCATACTCTTGCACAGTCATAGAGCCCTATTTCAGATTCAAGAACTCTCTTAACTTGGCCTCCTTTCATTCTCTTGGAAAGAAGCACCCCAAGAAAGCTTCCTCGAACACTGCCCATGTTGGTAATACGGCTTCCTCTCCTCTACTTTTCTTCCATTGATCATACCATAGTTTGGCCACACCATCGAGTTGGTAGGCAACCAGTTCAACTCTATCAGCATTATGCATCACTTAGAACACCTTCAGAAGCTCCTCTATATAGTTCTTAGGATCCTCAGTGGATGCAGACCCTGTGAACTCAGGCGAATTTATCCTCAAGAATTCTCAGACTCTAAATATGTCTTATGCATCTTGTCGACCCGCTCCTTGCCTCACAGCAGGTGCTGTGACAGCCTTGGGTAGAGTTTAAATAGCCTGGCGAAGCTCAGATATGAAACCTCAGCTTTTGGGGGCTGCTCAACAAGGATAGTTGGATCCATGGGCTCCTTATGTCCTTGAGGCTCGGGTGGGTTAACATTCTACCTGGCAGGTCACCCTCTACCTCTGAAGGCTCTTCTAGGAGGCATGATCACAACACTGCAATGCATAGAGCACTAATTAGAAGGGAGTATCATAAAGTTTCAACTCTACCACGCGAATCAAATCATGGAAGAAGTGTAACCATTTCTAATGTCCTATAGCCTCCTGCTTATAAAATGTGATGCACAACACACACACATAAACAAGACTCCTTAGGATACTTGACCTCTGATACTAAGTTTGTCATGCCCCGGGAGGGTACCCTAGACATGACCGACACTCAGAGATCATTGCTAGTCCCCAAGTGAACAACTTGGCCTCATCACATCCATTCAATCAATAATATTTGTTGATCAGTGGAAGACTAAGAAGATAAATGAGCAATTTAGTCTCAAGATAATATAAATAAAATTCCTAGTAAAAAGGAAACTAGCTCCACAAGTGTCAACATCAATACGACTCTAGTCTATAAAGCCTCTATCAATATCAAGTGGTGCCAATGACAGATCCATGGCTATCTCAAAACAAAATAAGCTAACTCAAGTCTAACTCTATAAAGCTAGATAAAAATAAAGAATGGTCCTTCGAAGTAAAGGAGGCTCACCAACTCAGCTGAATGCTTAGATCCTGAATGATGCGCCTGTTAATGATCTCTAGTACCTACCTGTGCATTATAAAATGATACAATCCAAATGAGACGTCACTACGTGGAATGTACGAGTATGTAAAATGGCTGAATAAAACAGAAATAGGTAGAATAATATAGAAATAACAACAACTCAGAGTATACTCAATCAGAATGCCAAATATCTTTCTAAAGCAAGAATAAAGAGTAGACAAGTGACCCATCAACCATTCAAACCTCATCAATCAACTCAACTCAACTCAATAAAACTCAACTTAACTCAATTGAGTGGAACTCAACTCAAGTCAACTTAACGCAACTCAGAGTACTTAAGGTGGGAAATTTCTGGAAGTTTCTCTTATCCGACAACAATCACGTTTGATCCAGTGATTGAATAACAATTTCGTTGATGTTCCCACAGCCGTTCCATACTTTCCAGGTAAGGAATGCCTATGATCCACGAGGGATCTATCCTCTAAAGTCCTCTATTGCTTTTAGGGACTTTACCTCAAGAGGGGACCATCTGAATTAATGGTTCAATCCTCACCTACGCTTGGTGACGTAGTTAATGAGTGAGAGTGGGACTTACTATTATCCATTTTGGTGCTCAATACTCCTCCCAAGACTCAATGCTCATAAGACTCCTCCTCATATCAATCAATTATCTTGATTAGCCTCGTAGAGGCACTCATTATCTCATTTTATCTCATAGAGACTCTCATCATCTCATTAACTCAAGCTCTAAAGTCCTCTATTGCTTTCAGGGACTTTAACCATCTCAATTAACTCAATTCTCATTTAAGAACTCAAGGACTCAAATTATCATTTAGAAGAAGTCATTTACACAAAAATCAAGAACTCAATTATGAAGACTCATAAGATCATCAAGCTCAATCAACACAACCTAATACTCACATCAAGATTTCAATCAATATACTCAAGTCAAGGCTCTAGACTCCGTCCTTAGGTTCATTTATGCATGCTTTCACAAATCAACATATCGGGTTTACAGTATTCAATTCAAGAAAACAAGTTTATGATGATCATCAACATATAAAATACATGTAATAGATATAATTTTCAAGGAAATAATCAAGAAAGTATTTCAAAAAACATGTATGGGGACTCGTGGACTCTCAACTCCTCTATTACCATCAATCGAGCACATGGGAGAACAATCCCATACTTTAGTTTAGTCTAACATACCTGGTGTAAAGCTTTGGACAATTAGCCTCAAAGAACTCTCCTCGAACTCCAAAATTCCTTGCTCCTCTTCTCTTCTATTTAAGAGTATGACTTAGGAATGGGGTTTAAAACCCTTTTTACACTCAAAATGACCCATTTGGATCATGTTTTGAGTTTTGGAACGAAATTTGAGAAAAGGTTTGCCTGGGAAACATAGGGTCCACGACGCGGACCTTGTGTCTTTTTGGGGTTGTTCACCAAAAATTCTCCAAAGACCTTGTGTCTTTTTGGGGTTGTTCACCAAAAATTCTCCAAACGAGTTTTCTAATCTCGTAGAAAATTTTTGGATAAAAGTTAAGTGTTGATCCACGGAAAAGGTGCGTCGCACACCTGTCATACACCCTCACTAGAATTTATTTTCACATAGAAAAATTTATCTTTTGATATGATTGCTCTAAAAATCAATCGAGACTACTCTTCCTCTTAAGTTTTCGTGCTAATCGCATATCATACCTCGAATTTGTCATCGAAGCATGGGAAGGCGCATTATATGCCCACTTCTCTTGTAGGAGTATTTTGGTAATTTTTTCTGGTGTTACACATTCTATCTTATGATAGTGCGATAGACATAAAAGAATAAAATAGTGCGGGTAATATTGCCTATATAAGTGTTTCTGAGTTGGTGGATGATCTATCTTATGCTTACAAAACTTTGATGTATGTTGATATGAAGATTGAAGGCAAGAATATGATTGCAATGGTAGACAGTGGTGCTACTCACTTTCATAGCCTCAAAGATTATCAAAGAATACGGATAAAAGGTAACTAAATATGCAATAAAGATGAAGCCTAACAATTTTGCTGCACAACTAGGTATGCCTCTAAAATGGCCACTGGTCTGAAGTGCATACATTGATAGTGGTACTACTTAAAGTCTTCATTATATTGCTGAAAATTAATTTTATGAGGAATTTTGATGTTGATCTAATTCCTCATCTAGACAGTATTATATTCGTGGGATAGAAAGACCCCAAATTTGTGAAAGGAATCCACCCTTTTGATAAGAGAATCAAGAACAACACTGGGATTGCAGCAGTGTTATGGGCTATCATTTTTTATAAAGTCTTAAAGAAAGGTAAACTTGCTTATCTTGCTGCCTTAGCGAAAATGAAGCCAAATTTTTAGATTGAAGTTCGTGATGATGTTGCAAAGTTGTTGCATGAATACAAGGATGTGATGCCTCTAGAACTACCTAAAGGTTGCCTCCAAGGAGGAAAATTGATCATAGGATTGAACTAATTCATGGATCAATGCTACTGGCACGACCTCCTTACCGCATGTCTCTATTGTAGTTGACTGAACTTCATCGGTAATCATTTGAGTTCCTTAATATTGGGATGATTCAACCTTTAAAGGCTCCATCTGGTGAACCTAACTTGTTTAAGAAGAAGCAAGATAGTAGTCTTAGGATGTGTGTTGACACAGGGCATTAAACAAAGTGATTGTGAAGAACAAGTATCTAGTGTCGTTGATTCAAGACTTGCTGGATAGGCTGTCTAAGACTAGTTTCTTTTCTTAGTTAGATTTATGGTCTAGCTATTTGCAAGTTCACCTAGTCGAGGGGAACACCCCAAAGACCATCTATGTAACTAGATATGGTAGTTATGAATTCCTTGGAATATTGTTTGGGTTGACTAATGCCACGACTTTTGGCAACATAATGAACAATATTCTTTATGAGTATCTTGATGACTTTCTAGTAGTCTATTTAGATCATATAGTCATATATAGTAGGACTCTAGAAGATCATTTGCTGTATTTCAAGAAATTACTACAATAACTTAGAGAGTATCAGCTCTATGTCAATATGGAAAAGTGTTGATGTACTAGTCACAAAATCAAGCTTCTGGGCCATTTGATAAGCGAAAACAAAGTTCTCATAGATCCTTAGAAAGTGCATGAATTTATCTAATGGCAAGCACATAGTGGGGTTAAGGAAATAAGATCATTTTTGGGACTTACAAATTAAAATAAAAGTTTATATTAGGTTATTCAAAAGGTTACCCTATTGACGAATTTGCTTAAGAAAAACATAAAATGGGTTTGGTCAGAATCAAGGGAGAAGACTTTTAACTCATCAAAGAAGGTCATTGCTTCTAAGCCAGTATTGCAGTTGTCTGACTTTGATTTTCCATTTGAAGTGTAGACTAATGCTTCTGATTATGTTGTTTGGGGGTATGATGGTGCAGGGCAAACATTCTATAGCATTTGAGACTAAAAAATTAAGTTTCGTAGAGCAAAGATATTCTACTCACGAAAAGAAGATGGCGGTAGTACTCTATTGTCTTCAAACCTGAATAATATATATACATAGAATGAAGTTATTGTCAAAACAAATAATGTGGGTAATACATACTTCAAAAATAATAGAAATTAAGTTTAAAGCAGGCTATATGACATGAAATATTGGCAGATTATGACTTCGTATGGATACATAAGCAAGGAAAGCAAAATTAAGTGGCTGATGCATTTAGTTGCAAAGAGGTATTTGTTGTTGTTTATGAAATTATTAGACTTGAATTGACTTTCTTAATAAGATTAAGTTTAGTGTTGCATATGATTTACTAATCGATTATGGACTACTTTGTTCAACACGATGGGCCCTGCTTTGAAGTTCTCAACCCAAATCACCCACAAACTGATGGATAGACCAATAGGATAATTAATCTGGATGAGGGATATCTTAGACATTATGTGACTACAATTCTAAGAAATTGGATAAAGTTGTTGGATAGTGCATAATTTTGTTACAATGTGTACCGATTTTCAACAACAAAGAAGAGTCCGTCTGGATTGATACTAGATATAAAGCCTAACACACCATTGGAAGTCACTAAATCTAAGTCACAAGGTAAATAGCCTGTTACTTATAGGTAAGGATGATAAAAGCAAGAGTTGTTAAATGAAGCACAATATAGCTTGGGAGAAGTAGCAAAACGAATGAAAAAGTATACTAACAAATGTCGATGTGCTTTGGAATTCCATGTTGGAGACAAAGTGTTGCAAAAACTTACTCCACAAATCTGGGAGAGAATTAGTAGAAAGATGATTCATCATAGGTTGATTTCAAAATATGATGAACGTTTTTAGGTTTTAGAAAAAGTAGGCAAAGTTGCTTATCGATTGAACTTGTCGAAAATACTAAAGATTCACCCCACATTTCATGTGTGCTATCTAAATCATTTTCATGAAGATGCTAAGGATCCAAGAAGCTCAGAGACTAGACGTGCTCCTCCTATTACGCGGACGTAGTTCGAAGAATGGATTGAGAAATTTTTTGGATCATTGGACTTTAGGGAAAAGGAAAAAGAATAGGCGAACAAAATTTTTAGTTCAATAGAAAGGAAAGCAGGAGTGTGATGCAACCTGGGAGGAAGGATCATCATTGTGGTAGTTCTAAGATGAGATGTAGACATACTTAGATTCTGCCTTATCGAGGATGATGAGCTCATCCGGAGGGGGAAGTTTGTTAAACCCTCAGTTTGCTGGTTCGCATGGATCAGGCTTGGATAAGATTTATATGATGAATCTAGACAAGGCCCAATGAGTTCTGTTAAGATTAACTTCAATAGAAGGAAGACCTTAGCTTAGGGGTAGCCAGGACATGCAAGACTAGATACGTGGCTAAGGCATAATAAGGGATGGGCAAAGCTAAGGCAAGACAAGGTTGTGATCGTGGTTTGGTCCTGTATAAACAAATTAGAGGGCTAGACAATGACTCAAGGAATTGGATAATAATGACAAGTTGTGCTGGGAAGGAGCTGGACACAGTGCAGGCACTAATCGGGTTGATTAACCAACTTATCTCTCCAAACAAGGGGTTTATAATAACTATTAAAAGAAATTTATGCTAACACAAGTGTTAAACCTATATGAAGAGGAACTAGGGCATTGTGTTCCCCATGATTGCCTAACTCAGTATTATTAGATAATTGAATTCTTTTCCAGTGTGTAGCATGCAGAACATTAAATTAAGTTCACAAACCCTTTGGCTTAGGCGAGAGGAGAATTTCACCACGTGATTTGGTCCATCCCCACAGTGTGACATTACTAATCTTTACCTATTTTTCTAGTGCAACCTCCCCTTGGTCCAGTTTGGTTGATTAGATGAGAAATATCGATCGAATACTATTAATTAATCTCTTTTTCTATTCATTACTACCTTGATCCAGTCAGTAACACTAGACAGATTCTAATGTTGGCCACCATTAGAAAGCATTCAATACAAAGAGAATTAGTTAATACATGCATGCGCACTTTTCAAGAATTGCGAATTATCTGGTTTTACCTTGTTATTTCTTCATGGTTGCCACAACCATAGTTATGGATTTTTCTACTCATAATTACTTTAAATTCAAGACTTATAAATTTGAATAACATAATTGAGCACTTACACAAGAGAATTAAGCACAAGAAATCCAAATTCTTGAATGAGAAGCACATGATTGAAACTAGAAAATGAAATAAAGCTTTTACAATTGTTTCTCAAACTCTCTAATGTTTTCCCACTGTTCTCCCTTCGTCTTCTGTGAAAAATAACTTTAAAAACTTATTTATAGTGTTTAAAATACAAAACCAAAACGAATTAGGACAACTCGGTCGGTAGGCTCTATGAGGTACTCTATGGGCCGTATAACAGTTTGCAGCTCGTGTTTGGGCTTTTGTGAACTGTTGGTTCAATTTTGGAACTATATTCTACCACACCCCTCTATGCCTCGTATAAGACTCAATGTCCCATAAAGGATTTTGTCTAATGGAATTTCAGAAAGTCCCCACTTTCTAATCCTCAGGGTACGATACCAAGTCTACGTCTCGTATGCATGTTCGTAGACTCAACTTTCGAAATATACCCTTTAACTAGAATTGCACACGAAACTCCCTTTATGACTTTTAGAATACTCTACGACCTGTGAAGGGTCTCGTAGAACATCACTTTTAGCAAATTTCGCACACTTTGCCCAAAAAATAATGCCAACCCTGAAATCCTGCAAAACAAACATAAAACACATCAAACCTACTAACGTCGCATTGAGACCACATAAAATTATGAGTTTCAAGTATCAAAAGTGTTGTATTTTGACAGTACATCAACACCCTTAAACTTAATAATTGTTGCTTCTCCTTAAGAGACGGACTCAATCTACACAAGCAGCATAGTAACACATAGACCTCAATCTAATGGCATCTATCACATCAAATTTAAGCACAGACACCCACACCACTTTCAAAACATAATCAGATAGCTATCCAACAAACCAACACTGATCAATGGGTGTGATAATGACTCTATGACTATCAAGGTAACCATCAACAAGCCATAATCACTGAATTAGTTTAATGTTAGTATTGCAATGCAAGTACCCTCACAAAAAGTAGTCTCATATCTCACTCACAATGATGTTTTAATGTATAATCTTGGGACTATGCAAAATCACTCACTTTCATAAAAGACATTTGTATATCATGCTCAACACCATATGCTTGCCCCTATATTCATGACTAGTACCTAGCACTTAGACTAGGATCACTTCAGGACTTTCTAGGATTGTAATGTAGGCTCAGAGGGCTTCAGTATGATGTTTTAAAAACATAGTGACTAAAGGCCCTCCTTGACACTACGTTTTCCACACTTTGCCCTACCAACACTGTTAATTTTCATCTCAGCTCCCTTTCTCCCATTTCAAGCTTTTCTGGGTGCTTTATTATCATTTGTCAACTTTTTGCCTTGTATGTTCATAATATTTTTCTTTGTAATTCATAGCTAAGGCATCACTCATTTTTCTTGCACCTAGTACACATTTTTTTCTCTTCTTTTCCATGTATTACTAACTTTCCCCCCTTATTTTGTGTTTTACCCTTACACTAACACCCTCAACTTAGGCTTTTGGCCTGAGTTGAGGTGCACAATATCCAACCTCGAAACCAGGGCCACTTTTGCTAGGCACCCTCAACTTAAACTTTTTGCCTCAGTCAAGGTGCACAATGTTCAAAGAAGGACCAGGGCCAAATTTAGGATTTTACATCTAATAAGGCTAGGTCACTTAGGTTTTTACAAAGAAAAGGTACATGTAAGGCTCAATCATTCGGATCAAGGGATGTTTCACACATTTGGTTGGTTGTTTAGGCTAAGTGGACTGTTATGAACAATGACCTAAGATCCTTTCCTAACCAATTAATCTACATCTAAGTCAAAGTAACAAGGCAAGTTCTAAATTGATACACAAATACATGAATTTAGCAAAGTAGGTTCACACTCACATGGCACCAATTACACTATCAATACATACTCTCAGATCATGCTTTTCGTCTTAATTTTATCCTCACTTATCAGAACAAGTACTGTCGACACAATTAAACATGCATTGTTTCTATTTGGACTATCTAATAGAAAATTTGGTAGGTATCATTTTTCATAAAAAAAGGCACAAAAACACGTATATGCCACAAATATCAATACTATATGCTACCAATACTACCTAGACATTCCTAAACATGTCAGTTCAACAAAAATTAAATATCCATGGGAAAAACAACACAAGCAAGAAACTAGGATTCAAAATTTTGGGTAGTTATAGGCCAAGGCTACTCAGACTTCACTAAGGCCTATAACTACCCACACCCCACCGAAAAAGAGATGCATTGTCCTCAATGCACACAAAAAAATGCAAAATAAAGTACCGGGGTCAAAAGGGACATACTTAAGTGCCTAAGCACTAGTGTGTACCTTGGGTTGCCTCCCAAGCAGCCCCTAATTTATTATCGCGGCACGACATAGACAACTTGACTACTCAGACTTCATCCAGTGTCCATGATTCCTTGTCAGCTGTCATAGAAGGATCGATGGTGCTCTCACCACCACTAGTCATAACCATCTTACACCATTCAGTATTCTTTAGGTTTTGCACTGTGTTGCTGGGCACTATGCCTTTTTGATACTGATTGATATGTGTTGATAATTATCCAAACTGTAGTTCCAGTCGTTTGATAGCTATAGAATGAGATTCAATTTTCTAATGCTGGAGATGTCGTACTTAATCCCCCTCAAGGTCTCATCCTGTGCGGCAGGCTTCCTTAACAGCTGGCCAAGCATCTCCCAACCCTAGGATTACTGTTAACCGTATCATGACTGTAGGAAGACACATAAAAACTGCTCCTGTATCCATCTTTGCATTCTCCTTCTGCACATCTTTCTTGTATCCTCTGCCTGGCGTGGTAACTTTCATGGATGCTTCTAGAACTAACTAGTTCTCGTGTCTACTTTATTACCATCTCCATATTGGTATTATTCCGAGTAAGTGCTTGCATGATCTCCTAATTTATCCTTGCTTGTTCCAGGCTTATACCGATCATACCCAAGTTTATGGTGAGAGGCTTATTCCTTGGCCGCCACACGCGATTCAACTTGGATGGTACATCTAGCTGCTCAGCAATCTCTATAAATGATTAATCTATGAATATTATCCCCGAGATGGTGTCGGCGTATGCTTGGCTATTTATGTCCAGGGCACAGTAAAGATCTTTACTAAGGCATTATCAACAATTTTGTGGTCTAGGACACTCCTCAAGCACTTTGTGAGCTGCTCCCACGTAACTCTAATCGAGTCACCAGGAAGTTACTCAAAGTTGTTGAGTTGGTCCTTCAACTTGAGCTTCTTCGATCTCTGGAAGTATCTCTCTAAAAAGGCCCTCTGCAACTTAGCCTAACTGGTGATCGAACTTTGTGGGATCTTGGATAGCCACAATGCTGCATTTCCTATCAGATATAATGGGAAGACACGAAGTCCCACAACATCCATAGACACATTATATGTTCCTATCACACTCTTGTAGATAAATGCAACGTTACGCAAATGACTATGCAGATCCTCTGATGGTAGGCCCGTGAACAACCTACGGTTCTGCAGCATCTGAAGCAACCCACTCGATACCACGAACTTTGTGTCAGCTGTTAGTGGTGTAATAACTCCAGTAACATCCATAGCCATAAGGTTCAACCAATATTGATTCCACTAATAAGCTTCAGCATTGAAGTCCTGTGGTTGTGGAGTAATGTCATCAAGAGGAGGTGGGTTGTTATTATTTGTATTCTCATTCTTATTCTGGTTGAGAGCTGCATTTGCCATATTGTTTGCATTATCTTGCGCTATTCTTCTTAGTCTTCTTTAGATCTCTGGGTCAAATGGAGTCAAGGGTATGCCTCAACTTCGTGTGTTGGGTATACACTACACCTATACCCTAAAAGAAAATAAAAACAACAAAAATGTAAAATGAGGAAAATAAGGATTAATTCCCAAATTACTTGAATTAGAAAAGTCTAGTCGTATTCCCTAGCAACGATGCTAAAATCTTTATATCGTCCAAGCTACGCTTCCTTGTTGAGGATAAAACAGTTGTTGTCAAGATATATAACCTAACCAAGGTTAGAGTCGAATGACAGAGAGAATATAGTAGACTTTGAAGAAATCAATTGCAACTCGGGTTGATTAACCAACTTATCTCCCTAAAAGAGGGGTGGTGGTTTATAATGATTATTAAAAGAAATTTAAGCTAAGATAAGTGTTAAACCAATATGAAGAGGAACTAGTATTGTATTCCCCATCATTTCCTAACTCAGCATTATCAGATAATCAAATTCTTTTCCAGTGTGTATCATGCAGAATGGTAAGTTAAGTTCACCAAACCCTTTAGCTCAGGTGAGAGGCAAATTGCACTACATGATTTAGTCCATCCACACGGTATGACATTACTAATACTAACCTATTGTCCCAGTACAACCTCCCATTGGCCTAATTCGGTTGATTAGACGAAAACATTGATCGAATCCTGTTAATTAATCTTTTTCTTATTCATTACTATCTTGATCCAGTCAGTCACACTCTAGGTAGATTCTAATGTCGGCCACCACTATAAAGCATTCAATATGAAGACAATTAGTTAATACATGAATCCACACTTTTCAAGAATTATGAGTTATCTGGTTTTACCTTATTAGCTCTTCATGGTTCCAACAATGCTAGTTGTGGATTTAGCACTCATGATCAGTGTAAATGCAAGACTTATTAATTTGAATAACAAAACTGAGCACTTACACAAGAGAATTAAGCATAAGAAATCCAAACTCTTCAATGAGAAGCACATGATTGAAATTAGAAGATGAAATAAAGTTTTTACAATTGTTTCTTCAATGAGAAGCTACCAAGTGTTTGTACCTTTTGCAGTGTGGTTTGTACTTGATGACAAACTATATTATCATGCCAACTGGCAGCCTAGGATCAAGATATGTGTATCATTATGAGTTAATTTAGTTAAGTTAGGTACTAATTACCTAAATTTAAATTTTTTTACAACTTTTTCTATAAATTCAATTTATACAATTAGTTGATTTTTTTCAATTCCTTATAACAAAAAAATGTAGATTATTAACATTAATTCTTTAAATAAACAATAAAATTTGAAACAAGCACATTTGGGATTCTTTTTGTAGTAGGAATATATTTGATTTTCTTATATGATAAATATTTAAAGTAATTTACCACTTCTACTCATTCTTTGAGCAAATATAAGTATTTTAAATTAAATTTTTCATAAATATTCCTTCTTCATGGAAATAAAAAAATTAAATATTTAATATAAAAACTGATAACTTCCCACAATGTTTTTTTTTTAAAAACAATTTCTAACCTATGTTTCAATGTGTGTCCTATTTCTACATTTAAATTTAAATGCAATTATTTATGTAACTTTGTAAAATTTTAAAACAGTAAAAATTTGATGTCAACTAGTTGTACTTTCTTTAAAAACTAGTTTGATGTACGTGTGTTGCACATATGTGTCACGTCAATATTATTAAATTGAATATGATAAAAATTTGAAAATCCTTAATATTTTAATAAGAGTATACATTTTTTTAATTATTCATTTAAGTCCAACTAATTCAAATTCAAACTTAATAGAGCTCATTCGATACTGGATGTTGCTTACTCTATCCGAGCATGAGTGTTATTTCGAACGACTGTTTTTCCTTCTTTGTGTGATACTTTTTACGATTTTGAAATAGAAATATGAAATTAATTTGTTCAGAGAAAATTCAAGTATGTTGTAACGCCAACGAAATTACTGAAATGCCCCTAGAATAGAATCGTGTACATAACGTGTCTTCTCAAGCTCAGATGAGAAATCTGAGACCGGATTTGCGATTAACACGAAATGGGTGGGGAAGTGGTCTCGACCCGATTTTAGAGCAGTCGGATCAAAAAATAATTTTTTGATCCAAAAATCGAAACAGTAAGGGTTCTCATTGGGAGAGCGATGTGGACCTGTCCCGGACCCACACTTATATTTTTTTCAATTTTTTGACGAGATTGATTTTTTTGAAATTACACAGGTGCGCGATAGGTCCGCGTCGTGGACCTATTACCCTGACATGTTCCACCAAAGTTCAAAATTTTAAATCTTTTGAGGGGCATTCTAGACTTTTTTTGATCCCTTCTATACTCCAAAATACGACCAATTAATGCCATTTTTTGATGAGAAAATAGGGTATAAAACCCCATTCTAAGTCCTTTTTCAAAACACTTGAAAGTTAGGGCTTGAGAGAGAAGAAAGAAGAATGTGAGATTGGAGAATTCAAGGAGAATTCTTGACGGGTGATTTGAAGAGCTTTATCCCAGGTATGTAAGGCTACACTAAAAACATGAGATTGTTCTCTCATGTGTCCCACAGATGGTCTTAGATTAAAGTTGAAGGTTCTTGAGTCTACATGCATGAGTCTTGATTATTTTCTTGAAAAAGTACATTTCTTACATATATTTTCATATGTTGATGATCATCATAAACTTATTTTCTTGAATTGAATATTTTCATGAGATATTGCATAAATCCTATGTGTTAACTTTTAAAAATATGCATGAAAGAAGATAGGGATTGAGTCTAGAGCCTTGATTGAGAGAGTCGATTGTGATTGTGATGAGAAAATGATGATGAGTTGATAGAACTTGATAGCCCCTTGAGTCTCCATAAATGAACTCTAACGATTTGTCTATTCGATTGTTCCCTAATAATTGTTCTAAGCCTTGAGCTATTGATTGAGATGTTGATTGATGAGATGATTAGAGTCTCTATGAGACTGATTGAAAGATTGTGCCTCCATGAGACTGATTGAGATGACTGGATTGAGATAGTTTGATTGGATGGATTGTTTTATGAGCATTGAGTCATGGGAGGAGTATCGAGCACCGAAAGAGTAAGAGTCAAACCAACTTGCACTCGTCAAACTACGTAGCTGAGCATAGGTGAGGATTAGGACCACCACATCATACTGTGTTGAGGTCCCCTCTGATTAGAAGTCCGTGAAATCAGTAAAGGACTTACAGATCTGTTGTCTCTATTTGGACTTGTCCTTATGGTTTCAATTCATTCTCTACCTGGAAAGTACATAATGACTGTGGAAACATCAGCGTGATTATTGTATAATCACTTGCTCATAAGTGATTGTTATCGGATAAGAGAAGCTCCTAGAAAGTTCCCACCTTGAGTACTCAGAGACGAGATGATATGAGATGAGTTGAGATGAGTCCTTCTGAGACGAGTCTAATTTGATTGATGAGTTGATTGGTTGATGAGTCACATGTGTACTCTTTATTCATGCTTTAGATAGACATTTGACATATTGATTGGTTTCTACATTGAGTGATTGTTATTTCTATATTATTCTACCCGTTTTGGTGTCATTCCACTATTTTACATACTTTATATTCCATGCACTGATACCACTCTGGATCTACATCATTTTATGACGTAGATACACGAGCTAGAGATCATTAGCAGACACTTTGAGGATCTTTAGACGTTCAACAAATTGGTGAGGTTCCCCTACTTTGGAGGATTCATTTATTTTATTTCATCATGGTTTAGAGTT
The DNA here is from genome assembly GCA_026153255.1 of Solanum medicagineum. NCBI lineage: Eukaryota > Viridiplantae > Streptophyta > Magnoliopsida > Solanales > Solanaceae > Solanum > Solanum medicagineum. The sequence goes on from JAPFFP010071790.1 coordinate 16,719, forward strand.
AGAGTTGCTTAGATTTTATTTTGATTGAGGTAGCCATGGGTCTTTCATTGGCACCACCTAATAGTGATAAAGGCTTCATAGACTTGAGTCAGATATTGATTGTTAAGATTGTGAGCTAGTTCTTTCTACTAGCCTTTCATTTATGCTATTACTTTGAGACTAGACGATAGATGTGCCCATTTACATTCTGTTAACGTCCCCTGATTAGTAAAGTGATTGATTGAATGAATGTGATGAGATCAAGTGGTTTTCTTGGGGACTAGAAATAGTCTTTGGGTTCCGGCCACATCTTGGGTCCCCTCCCGGGGCATGACAAACTTGGTATCAGAGCACGAGTTCAAGTGTCCTAGGGAGTCTATGAAGCCATGTCTAGTAGAGTCTTGTTTATAGGTGTGTTTTCAACCACACTTGATAAACAGGATACTATAGGACAGTAGGAATTGTTTCCCTTCATTTATGTTCTAAATCTTGAGATGGAGTTATACTCTACGAAAGTTCTATTCTAATTTTTGCTTTGTGCGTTGCTGAATTATGATCATTCCCACCAGAAGAGCCATCAGAGGTAGAGGATGTCCCTCCAGACAGAATGTCAATCCACCTGAGCCTTAAGGACATGAGGTACCTGCGGAACAAGCTGTCCCTGATGCGCAACCCCCGCAAGATGAGGTCTCCAATGTTGAGCTTTGCCAAGCTATCTAAAATCTAGCCAAGGCTATCACAACATCTGCTGCGGGACAAGGAACGGCTCGACAGGATGCCCATGACACCTCTAAAGTCTGGGAATTTTTGAGTATGAATCCGCCTGAGTTTAGAGGGTCCGCATCCACTGAGGATCTTGAGAACTATGTGGAGGAGCTCCAAAGAGTGTTCCAAGTGATGCATGTGGCTGATGCTGATCGAGTGGAACTGGCTTCTTATCAACTGAAAGGTGTGGCTAGACTATGGTATGACAAATGGAAGAAGGGTAGGGGAGAGAATGCCCCTGTGATGACTTGGGCATTGTTCGAGGAAGCTTTCTTGAGGTGTTTCTTCCCAAGGGAAAGAAGAGAGGCTAAGGTGAGAGAGTTCTTGAATTTGAAATAGGGCTCTATGACTTGCAAGAGTATGGACTAAAGTTCACACAGTTATCCGGCTATGCTCCAGATATGGTTGCTGATATGAGGGAGAGGATGGGATGTACGTTTATGGGTTGAATAGACGGCCAAAGAGAGATGGGAGGGGAGCTATGCTCGTGAGTGACATGTATGTAGGGAGATTGATGACTTTTGTCCAATAGGCTTATGAAGAGAGGTAGCAGGGTAAAGAGGAATTCAGAAGTAAGAAAGAAAAAACATCCATCCACGAGGTTTGAAAGAAAGGGAATTGAAATCAGTTTCCAACATCATCATCTGCAAGTGCACTTGCACCTAGAGTCAAAAATAGTCAGAGGTCCTAGTATGTTGGAGCCCATTGGTCTCAGTCACAAGCAAGTGTGGCTCATGGTTCATTGGGTACAGTGCGTGGAAAGTGTGGTAAACTGCACTTGGGGAGATGCCGAGAGGGGAGTGATGTATGCTACAAGTGTGTCCAAGCGGGTCACTATCAGAGAGATTGTCCAAAGTGGGCTGACTGGGCTCAATCTTCTACACTAGCCCCGCCAGCAAAGGGAAATCAGAGAGGCACTACGATGGGCGCAAGTGGAGCTACAAACCGTTTGTATGCCATGGGTAGTCGACATGATCAGGAGAACTCCCCAGATGTTGTGATGGGTATGATTCGAGTCTTTTCTATTGTTTGTTATATATTGATAGATCCTGGTGCCACATTATCTTTTACAACGTTTCATGTGGTCAATAGATTTGATAAAATCCCCGAGAGTCTTCCCGAACCTTTTGATGTTTCTACTCCCAAGGGTGAGCCTATTAAAGCTGAGAGAGTCTATAGAGCTTGTGTAGTGTCCATTTATCATAGGGATATTATCATTGATCTGGTTGAGTTAGACATGACTAATTATAATTTGATCCTTGCCATTGATTGGCTCCACGCCTATTATGCCTCTGTTGATTGTAGATTACCGAACCGTTAAATTTTAATATCCAAATGAACTAGTTCTAGAATGGAAGGGTGATTCCATAGCACCCAAAGGAAATTTTATCTCACACCTTTGAGCCAGAAAGATGATTGCTAAGGGGTGTATCTACCATCTTGTAAGAGTCAAATCTGATGATGTTGAGTCCCCAACTCTTGAGTCAGTTCTGATCGTGAATGAGTTTCCAGAAGTGTTTCCTGAGGGTCTGCCCGGAGTCCCTCCTGACAGGAAGATTGACTTTGGGATTGATGTTCTTCCTGATACCCATCCTATCTTAATTCCACCTTATAGGATGACCCATGCTAAATTTAAAGAATTGAAAGAACAGTTAAAAGATTTGTTAGAGAAAGGCTTCATAAGGCCGAGTGTTTCTACTTGGGGTGCCCCTATCCTATTCATGCAAAATAAAGATGGGTCTCTCAGAATGTGTATTGACTATAGGCAGCTGAACAAGGTCACCATAAAGAATAAATATCCTCTCCCAAGGACAGACGACTTGTTTGACCAACTTCAGTGTGCCTCTTGTTTCTCAAAGATAGACCTATGATTCGATTACGATCAGTTGAAAGTGAAGGAATGTGACATTCCAAAGACAACCTTTAGGACTATATATGACCATTTTGAGTTCTTGGTTATGTCCTTTGGGTTGACGAATGCACCTGCAATGTTTATGGATTTGATGAATAGGGTGTTCAGATAGTATTTAGATATGTTTGTGATTGTGTTCATTGACGATATCTTGGTGTATTCAAGAGACGAAGAGGAGCATCCAAATCACCTTAGAATTGTCCTCTAGATCATTAAGGACATGAGTTGAATGCAAAGTCTTTGTAATGTGAATTCTGGCTTAAATATGTGGCTTTCTTAGGCCATATTATATCTAGTGATGGTATTCGAGTGGATGTTCAAAAGATTAAAGTGGTCAAGAACTGGCCCAGACCGACTTTTCCAACTGACATAAGAAGTTTCTTGGGGTTGGTAGGCTACTACTGCTAATTTTTTGAAGGATTTTCTTCCTTATCCGCACTATTGACAAAGTTGACTCAGAAAAAGGTCAAGTTTCAGTGGTCCGATGAGTGTGAGAAAAGTTTCCAAGAATTAAAGACTAGACTGACTACTGCACCAGTTCTAACCTTGCACGATGGAACAGAAGATTTCATAATCTATTAAGATGCTTCGAGAGTTGGATTGGGATGTGTGTTCATGCAGAGGGGGAAGGTGTTCGCCTATGCTTCCAGGCAACTTAAGATTCTTGAGAGGAACTGTCCAGCGTATGATCTTGAGTTGGTAGCAATGGTGTTTGCACTTAAGATCTGGCGCCACTACTTGTAAGGAGTCCATGAGGATGTGTTCACCGGCCACAAAAGCTTGCAGTATATCTTCAGTCAGAAAGATCTTAACCTATGATAGAGGAGATGGTTAGAGTTGCTCAAGGATTACGACATGAGCATTCTCTACCATCCAGGTAAAGCTAACATTTTTGCTGACTCTCTTAGCTGGTTGTCAATGGGTAGCACAACCCATATTGAGGAAGGAAAGAAGGAGCTATTAAGGAAGTGCACCGATTGGCTCGATTAGGAGTCCAACTTGAGGATAACGATGAAGGAGGAGCAAATGTCAAGAATGGGTCTGCTTCATCTTTGGTGGCAGAGGTGAAAGAAAAGCAAGACCAAGATCCTGTCCTACTCCAATTGAAGGAGACCCTCTATAAACAGAAAATGATGGTTTTCTCCAAAGGAGGAGATGGGGTGTTAAGGTACCAGAGTAGATTGTGCGTCCCAGATGCTGATGGTATGTGAGAGAGAATCATGGCCGAAGCTCATAACACTAGATATTCCATTTATCCTGACTCTACCAAAATGTACGAAGACTTGAGAGAAGTCTATTGGTGGAGTGAAATGAAGCGGGAAATCGCTGAATTTGTTTCTAAGTGCCCAAACTATCAGCAAGTGAATGTTGAGCACCAATGGCCCTATGGATTAGCTCAAATCTTATAGGTATCCACCCGAATGCCATCTCCCGAAATAATATAGCCTAAGAAAGCTACTGACTTGAGCCAAAACTCACACTTGGAGAATTTCGCATACAGATCATGATCTTTGAGTGTTTGCATGGATAGAAAATCTTGCCCGTAGAGGTTGGTTGATGAGGTTTCTTGAAGGATTGATAGATTTATGAGCATATTGAGTCCTGGGAGGAGTATTAACACTGAAATAGGTAACAATGAGTCCCACTCGAACTCATTAACTACGTGGCCAGCGTAGGAGAGGATTGGACCGTGAAAGTGGATGTTTCCTTTGCCCAAAAGTGTAATTGACAGACTATTGGATCTACTGACAGACTCGTCCTTTACCCCGACAAGGTACTGGATGGATGCTACAACGACATCTCTTCGTTGTATCACTACCAGCTCATAGGTAGTGGTTGTCAGTTATAGAAACTCGTAGATAGGTTTCATGATGATAGAACTCTGATGTGAAGTGAATGTTTGATGCTCGATAGCTAGTGAGGTGATAGAGTCTTGTCTTTTATATCTGAGGTGAGGATGAGTGATGGATTGGTGATGATGAAACTGTTTTCTTTTTCTTTGCCCATTTTACATACTGTATATTCCATATATTAACGCCCCTCTGGCACTGCATCATTTTATGATGTAGTTACTGTAGACCGAGGACTTCAGCAGCCCGATCGTTGAGGTTCAGAGTTCCACATTCTTGACAGTGGTGAGTCTTCCCCCACATTTGGAGGATATTTATTTTTATTATTGGACATTCTTTTTTTTCCCTTGATGTTTGGTAGCCATGGCCTGTCATGGTACCGCTTCAGACTATAGTATAGAGGCTTCATAGACATAGATGTGGATGTTGATGTCGAGGGTTCTTTTCCCTCTTTCTTTCATTCTTTACATTTGAGATTTTCATTATCTACCTGTTTTCTTATGATAGACTGATGTTGATAGTATAAGCCCACTGATAGGATAACATTTATATTCATTATATCATTTCTTTTCTGCTGATGAATTGACTGAACGATTGCAAAGAGACTGAGTGATCCGCTTGGGGGCTAACAATAGTCTCCGAGTGCCAGTCACGTCTAGGGTACCCTACGGGGCGTGAAAAACTTGGTATCTGAGCCACTCTTGTGTCAGCCTTGTCGATGTGGGTCTAGAGTTTAACTGAGTTTAGGCAAATCCCATGCGGTGGGACAAACCTCAGCAAGGATGCCGAATCCATAGAGGGGGTGTATGTAACAACCAATCTTGAGATGAGAGTCCCACATCGGCAAAACATAGGAGAGATACTGGGTATAAAAAGTAATGGACTAGTTTATATACTATCAAGCGCCTTTTGGGGTGAGCCCAAAGGGAGAAATCCGTGATGGTCTAGGCCCAAGAGCGACAATACTTCGCAGTATAGGGCATTAAAGATGGTATCAGAGCCACTCCTGTGTCAGCCTTGTCGATGTGGGGCTAGAGTTCAACCGAGTTTAGGAAAGTTCTGGTAATACGGGGCAAACCTTAGTGCTGAGTCTAGGCAAATCTCATGCGGTGGGGCAAACCTCAGCCAGGATGCTGAGTCCATAGAGGGGGTATGTGTAACAACCCATCTTGAGAGGAGATGTCCTACAACGGCAAAACTTAGGAGAGATGTTGGGTATATAAAGTAATGGACTGGTCTATATACTATGAGGCGCCTTTTGGGGTGAGCCCAAAGGGACAAGTCCGTGATGGGCTAGGCCCAAGAGCGGACTATACTTCACAGTGTTGGGCCAGGTCGTTACAAATATTATTAGAGCCACTCCTGTGTCAGTCTTGTCAATATGGGGCTAGAGTTCAACTGAGTTTAGGAAAATCCCAATGAGGTGGGGCAAATCTTAGTGCTGAGTCTAGAAAGATCCATGCGATGGGGCAAACTTCCTCAGCGAGGACGCTGAGTCTTAGAGGGGGTGTATGTAACAACCCATCTTGAGAGTATATGTCCCATATCGGCAAAACACAAGAGAGATGCTGGGTATATAAAGTAATGGACTGGTTTATATACTGAGAGACGCCTTTTGGGGTGAGCCCAAGGGGACAAATCCGTGATTGGCTAGGCCCAAGAGCGGACAACACTTCGCAGTATTAGGCTAGGTCGTTAAAATTCTATTAACTTTCGCTGGTTAGTAAAGTAATTGATTGAATGAATATGATGAGATCAAGTGGTTCGCTTAGGGACTAGAAATAGTCTCTGGGTGCCGCCAGGTCTTGGGTCCCCTCCCGGGGCGTGACATATGTATAGTTATTTAAAAATTAAATAATTACTTGTAGCAAGTTAGAAATATTATTTCAATAATAAATACTATTAATTCATATTTGATGTAAAAAATGAATGCATTACTTACCAACAAGACAAATCATCAATCGTCACCTTCAACTCTTTTTCTATTTTCTTTATCTTCGAAAAGGTAGAGTTCTCGAATTATGTCACGAATGCCGCAAAATAAAATAACATCACGTTATTAGAAAATAAATGATTTTGATAGATAAATACAAAATACGACAACATGAAAAAAAATTAAACAATGTGAGATATATATATATATATATAGAGGTAAAAATTTCAAAAGAAAGTATTACAAATTATATGTAAAATAACAATATAACCCTATTAAACTTTTATTTATTTATTTATTTATTAATTTATAAAGGTCCGATATATAGAGATTCTATCACTAATTTGAATCAATGGTAAATTAGAATTTTCCTTAGCGGCTACGCGATTTCTTGATTCAAATAAGGAGAAGTGGAAGTCTATTAAATAAGGAAGATTTAAGGGTCTTTTAATACTTTAAAGAGAATTGATGAAAAGACAATTTTATAGATATTGAAATAGTACTCTTACCTCATTAATTGATATAATTCTTAGACTTCAAATAGAATTAGGATACAATATATCAAATTTATATTAAATATTAGCATAAGAATTAAATAATAATTATTTAAAAAATAATAAATAATAAAATTTGTTCATGAATATCTTTTTTCTATTTTTTGGGGACTATTTTGAATTGTATATTTGTTTGTACATTTTCTTTTTCCTTTTATAAAAATAGTTTTTGGATTTTTTTCTTGGATTTATTTTGTATTTTTCTTTTACGTTGTTTGGAAACTTTTTTTTGCCTATTTTTAAAACCCTTTTAAGGACCCCCATCTTCTTTTTGACTCTTTTTTTTGGGCATATTTCGTAACCCCCGCCCCCCTCCCACCCTTTTTTTGTGAACTGAGTCTATTTTAATTGAAAAATGATTCTTCGTATAGAAATTTGATAAAAATTTTTCTATTAAAT
>JAPFFP010071808.1:0-24105 GCA_026153255.1 Solanum medicagineum
CCTGCCTTGCGCGCCTGTCTGCCTGCCGGTCTGCGCGCCTGTCTCGCGCACTGTCCTGCCAGGCTGCGCGCATGCCTGCGCGCCTGTGTCTGCCTGCCTGCGCGCCTGCTCGCGCACATGCCGCCTGGACTGTCTGCCTGTGCGCCTGCTCGCGCACTGCTTTGCCGATGGGTGCGCCTGCCTCGCGCCCAACATTGCCGATACGTGCGCCTATCTCGCGCACGCCTTTGCCGATACTCGCGCCTGTCTCGCGCATGCACCTGCTTATATGCGCACCTCCCTCGCGCATGAGTTTGCCGCCCGGCGCCTGCCTCGCGCCTGCGTCTGCCGACCTGCGCGCCTGTCTCGCGCATGCGTCTGCCGGCCTGTTTGCCTGTGCGCCTGCCTCGCGCACATGCTTGGCGCGCCTGCGCCTATGCCTGGAGCTGAGGGTCTAACACATGCCCAACCACCTTGTTGAGTGAGTGTCAAGCCTCAACTACTATGATAGGGGTGGCATGCCCATCCACCTTGTTGAGGGGGTCTCGAACCTCAACCACTATGATGGGGGGTGGCATACCCATCTACATTGTTGAGGGGTATGTACCTTGACCACTATGATAGGGGTTGGTATACCTATCTACCTTGTTGTGGGGTATGTACCTTGATCACTATGATGGGGGTGATATGCCCATCCACCTTGTTGAGGGGTATGTACCTCAATCACTTCCAAGGGGATGACATTCCTTGGAGTTCAAGTAAAACTTACTTGGGCTATATGGATATGGTCTCTTCCTACACATATATCATGTTCTATATAAGCATATCTTTTACAAGTATGTTTTACTTCAAACATTGATCATGCGTGCCATATTGTTGTTATACTTGTCTATTGCTTATGAATATGCATTTTTACTATGCTGGCTATGTCTTGTTGCATCACATCCTATATACTTAGTATATTCAAACGTACCAATGCATACTTTATGCCTACATGATGTTACCATGTAGGAACCGGAGCTCCTCATGATTATCCTCCACGTGGCTAGTTTGGCATCTTGAAGATAAACTTTTGGTGAGTCCTCAAGTTCATGACACTAGGTATTCTACTCTTGCTTTTGTAATCTCTTTATGTTGAACATTCAATACCATCCGGGTGAGCTGGGAAAATGTTTTGGCCCCTACCCAATCTATATTTAGAGGTGTTGTTGGAATAATTGATCTAGGTATGCTTTGAGCTTCACCTTTGAGTATTTTATGATTATCCAAGACTTCCTTTAGCCCTTTGTTTCCTTGTTTATATTCTTGTTGTTTTTTACTTTGCTTTCGCGACAAAGGATGAGTAATTGATATGCTAAGAGGCTTGTTTGGGTCCCTTCAAGTTCACATTCGCCATGTCACGTCTAGGCCCTTGGCTTAGGTTGTGTCCAACTTGGTATCAGAGTACTAGGTTTTTAATGGTCCTCAGGATCCAATAGAACATGTCAATTAGAGTCGTGTTCATGGTTGTTAAGTGCACCACAATTACGAGTAAGCGGCTATGAGGAATTTTTAGGAAATTTTCTGTTCATTATGATCTATGTCATTCTTTAGGAGTAAGGTAAGGCTTTTTCTTCTAACGAATGTTCTTTGCTATTCTAGATTATGCTGATTCCAAGAGGAAGAAGAGCCTGTACTCCCGAGGAGCAACCGACCCCTCCACTCCATAAGCTACTCATGATGGGGGAGTTGTCCATGAAGAGTTTCGAGATGCTATTACCATATTGGCCCATGTCATGACTAATCAAATCAACCAAGGGGCACAACCCCCTCATGCTCCTACTCCGGCCTCTAAGGTGAGAGATTTTACTAGAATGAACCCACTAGAGTGCCATGGGTCCAAGATGGATGAGGATTCACAAGAATTCGTTGATGAGGTGTATAAGGTGTTGTCCATTATGGGGGTTAACTGGAAGAGAAAGTGTAGTTAGCAGCCTACCAACTCAAAGGGGTGGCTCAAATATGGTTCACTCAATGGAAGATGGAGAATGGGAGTGATGATGCTAACCCTTGGGAAGAGTTCAAAGTGGCTTTTCTCAATGGGTTCTTTCCTTTGGAGCTAAGGGAGCCGAAAATGATGGAATTCATAAATCTAAATCAAGTCTAAGAGTGTGAGGGAGTATCCCCTCAAGTTCAACCAACTCTACAAGTATGCTCCTCAATTAGTTGCCGAGTCGAGATCTAGGATGAAAAAATTTGTGTTAGGTGTGTCCGACTTGTTGAATGAGGAGTGTCATACCGCCATGCTAATAGCCAATATGGATTTGTCCCGCCGCATGAGATATGCTGAACAACTTGAGAGGAAAAAGTTGAGAAATAGAAGAAGTGATGAGGCCAAGAGTGCCCATCTTGAAGGTGCATTCCAAAATCCCAAGGGTGGTCGGTTTCCTCAAGGCAACAAACCTCCAAGACAAGATTCTTCCAATGCTCCTAATAGAAGGTTTGCTAATGACTACACTAAATGGGGTGTAGTAGGAGCCATAGTGGCCCATTTTTGAAGAACATTAATGCTTGCTATAGTTGTGGTGGAGTGGGTGATAAGGTGATTTATTGTCCACGTGCACAACACAAAGGTAGAGATGGTTGTCCACAAGGCCAAGGTGCAAATACGGGTCCAAAGGGAAGAGGAGACCAAAAAGGGGGTGCTCCAAGGAAAAATAGGTTCTATGCCTTTCAAGGGAGAAAAGGGGTGAATGAGGTGCCAAGAGTTGTCACCGGTATGTTAAAGGTTCTTGATTTTGATGTGTATGCTTTGATTGACTTGGGTGCCACACTTTCTTTTTACACTCTTTTGTTGGAAAAAAGCTTCATATTGGCCCCGAATTATTGTGTGAACCCTATGAAGTGTCTACCCCCATTGGTGAGTTTATTGTTGCTAAAAGAGTCTATAGAAATCGTCTCGTATTCATATTGTATAAAATTATGCCTTGTGATTTTGTTGGGTTAGATATTGTGGATTTTGATGTTATTCTTAGGATGGATTGGTTGCATGCATATTATACATCTATTGATTTTAGAACTCATAGGGTCAAATTCCACTTCCAAAATGAACCCATGCTTGAGTGGGAAAGTTGTGATATGGTGGTCAAGGGTAGATTCATTTCTTGCATTAGATCCCAAAAGTTGATTTCTAAAGGTTGTCTCTATTATCTTGTGAGGGTTAGGGATTTTGAGTCCAAATTCTTTCCTATAGAGTCGGTTCCGGTGGTTAATGAGTCCCTTGATGTGTTTCCCAGTGAGCTTCCCGATGTCCCTCCCGAAAGGAAAATAGACTTTGAAATAGACCTCCTTCCCAATACTAAACCTATTTCTATTCCCCCTTAACGTATGGCCCCGGCGGAGTTGAAGGAGCAATTGAGGAATTTGTTGGAAAAGGGTTTTATAAGGTCTAGTAAGTCACCTTGGAGTGCACCAGTGTTATTTGTGAAGAAGAAGGATGCTACTCTTAGATTGTGCATTTATTACCAACAACTTAATAGGGTCACCATCAAGAATAAGTACCTCTACTAAGGATTGATGACCTTTTTGATTAAGTTAAAGGGCTACTCAATTCTCTAAGATTGATCTTCGGTCCGGATATCACCAAGTGAAAGTGGGGGAGTGTGACATTCCTAAGACGGTCTTACGGACTAGGTATGGGCACTTTGAGATTGTGGTTATGTCCTTTGGGTTGACTGATGCACGGGCTATATTCATATATCTTAGGAATAGGGTCATTAAACACTACCTTGACTTGTTTGTTGTGGTTTTTATTGATGATATCTTGATCTATTCCCATAGTGAGGAGGAGCATGCGGATCACTTGAGGGTGGTATTACAAATATTGAGGGAGGAGAAGTTATATGCTAAATATGAGAAATGTGAATTTTTGTTAAAAGAGATTGCTTTCCTAGGGCATGTGGTGTCGTGGGATGGAATTAAGGTGGATCCCAAGAAGGCGGAGGTGATTAGAAATTGGCCTAAACCTTTGACTCCATCGGATATAGAGGTTTCTTGGGTTTGGCGACTTATTACCAGAGGTTTGTAAATGACTTCTCTTCTATTGCTTCTCCTATGACTAAGCTGACCACAAAGAAGGCAACATTTTTGTGGACCGATGAGTGTGAGAAGAGCTTCCATACTTTGAAAGATAAGCTTGTATCCACTCCTATTTTTTCTCTACTAGAAGGGTTGGAAGGGCTTGTTGTACATTGTGATGCCTCAAGAATTGATTTAGGTGTATTTTGATGCAAAGTGGTAAGGCGATAGTATATGCCTCTAGATAACTAAAGGAACATGAGGAGAATTATCCTACCCATGATCTTGAATTGGCAGCGTGATATTTGCTTTGAAAATTTGGCGTCATTACTTGTATGGGGTTCATGTTGATGTGTTTACCAACCACAAGAGTCTCCAATATGTATTCGCCCAAAAAGATCTTAACTTGAGACAAAAAAGGTGGTTAGAGCACCTTAAAGACTATGATATGAGTGTGCATTATCACCCCGACAAAGCTAATGTTGTGGCTGATACTCCAAGTATGGTTTATATCGGCAGCCTAGCTGATGTTAATGATGGTGACAAAGAGGTTGCTATAGAGGTCCATCGATTGGCTTTATTGGGGGTTAGGTTGGAAGAAGTTGACAATGGTGGTGCAGTGGTTGTTGTTGGTTTTAAGTCTTCATTGATTGAGGAGGTAAAAGCAAAACAAGATCTTGATCCCGCCTTGTTAAAGTTGAAGGCTTAGTGAGAGATGGTAAAGTGGAGGTTTTCTCCCAAGGGGGAGATAGTGCCATTAGGTACCAAGGTAGATTGTGTGTGCCTAGTGTCGGAGACTTGAGAAAGAAGATTTTAGATGTGGCTCATAATTCTTCGTATTCTATTCAGCCCCGTTCTATAAAGATGTATAGAGATTTGAGAGAGGTGTATTGGTGGGGTGGTATGAAGAGAGACATTGCCAAGTTCATATTCGGATGTCACAATTGCCAACAAGTCAAGGCCGAACATCAAAGGTTAGGTAGACTAGCCCAAGATATAGAATTTCCAACTTGGAAGTAGGAGGAAATCAACATGGATTTTGTGGTTGGGTTCCCTAAGACTAGAAAGCATTTTGACTTTATTTAGGTTGTTGTGTATAGAGTGACAAAGTCAGCTCATTTTTACTGGTCAAAACTACTTATGATGCCAAAGATTATGCTAAGTTGTATATACATGAGTTGGTTAGATTGCATGGCGTGCCTTTTTCTATCAACACGGATTGTGGTGCTCAATTTACTTCTCACTTTTGGAGGTCTTTCCAAAGAGGTCATAGTACCAAGGTAAAGTTTAGCATGGCCATTCACCCTCAAACGGATGGCCAAGCTGAGAGAACTATCCAAACTCTTGAGGATATGTTTATAGCTTATTTTTTGGAGTTTAAGGGTAGTTGGGATGATCATCTTCTTCTCATTGAATTCGCTTTTAACAATAGCTACCACTCAAGCATTGGTATGGATCCTTTTGAGGCTCTTTATGGTAGGCATTGTAGATCCCTAGTTGGGTGGTTTGAAGTGAGGGATATGGCTTTACTAGGTCCGAATTTGGTCATTAGGCCTTGAAGATGGTGAGGTTGATAAGGGAGAGATTGAAAATAACCAAAAGTAGATAAAAGTCCTATTCTGATGTGAGGAGAAGAGATCTTGAATTTAAGGTTGGTAATTGGGTTTACTTGAAAGTCTCACCCATGAAAGGTGTGGTTCGATTTGGCTAGAAGGTTAAATTGAGCCCAAGATTTGTGGGTACCTATAGAGTGTTGAGGATGATTGATAAGGTGTCCTATGAGTTTGAGTTGCCCATTGATATGAGTATGATTTATCCGATTTTCCATGTATCTAAATTGAGAAAGTGTGTGGCTGACCCAAGTGTTGTTGCACCTTTGGATGTTATGGGTATGGTAGAAGATAATTTTACTTATGAGGAGGTTCCGATAGAAATTTTTGATAGACAAGTGAAGAGTTTGAGAAACAAGGATGTAGCTTCTGTCAAGGTTCTTTGGGGAAACCAACAAGTTGAAAGTGCCACATAGGAAGCCGAGGTGGACATGCAAAAGCAGTATCCATATTTCTTCCACTCTCTCAAGCCTAAGGCACTAATTTAAGTCCCCTATATGATTTCGAGTCTTAAGTTTCAGCCCTTATGTCATTTTGCATGCATTCATGTTTATGTTGACAAGTTTATGGTAATTTTGACCTCATGTTGAGATTTTTGAAAATGGTGTTTAAGTGCATTGTTGCATTCCTGTGGGGCTAAAATCCTTATGATTACTTCTCTTATTGTACGCTTCTTTGACATTCCAGGACAAATGTTCCCAAGAGGGAGATATTGAAACGCCCCAAAGATGTCCCAAAAATGTCTTTGGAAATGCCCATATTAGTAATTTCTGTACATATCAAAGTCCGTGTGTGATATAGAAAATCTGACTTCATACTCTTGATTAAGGGGAAAAATTGAGTGGAAAATGGGTATAAACCCGAAACTAATGGACCCATGGCGATATTTCATTTTCGCCAACTTTTCAATTTCCAGTGACTGTCCGCGATGGCTCCACGACGCGGACCTGTCTCAGAGCAGTGTTATGATTTCCTTATTTTTCCTGTTTTGGCCTACGGCATTGGGGTCTTGGCCCCATGTCTTCATATGCATAAAAACACCTATATTTAGTCATTTTTTAACTCTATATCATTCAAAAACACTCTCAAGAATCTCTCTAACACTTAACAAAATAATACATATTCAAGTGTCACAAGCTTAATTTTGGATCTCAAGAACTTCATCTGAGCTTAAAGTTCTCATTCAAATCTAAATCACGGAAATCCCCAAATTTGAGGTATGTGGGCTTCAACCATTGGTTCCTTTCACCCATGGTGTCCAACCTTCCTTTTTATGAAAATTGCATGTTTCCAGGTTGTGTTACTTATGGGTATTACTTATTATGAGTTATGATTACAAATTATGTTGGGATTTTATGAAATGTTGATCGGAATCACATGTCTACCTATTTCAAGCTTATACTATGAGATGGTTTGCCTATTGTGACTATGGATATTTTGAACTATGAAACTATAATCTACTATAAGGTTTTATGAGGGATTTCAGGCTATCTTGCATGAGAGTTTTACAAGGTGTTGGTAGGTTTATTTACATTAAGTTTTCTCACATGATTTCACTTTTGAAATGCATGATTTTGAGCTAGCATTGCACACTTGCCAAATGTTTGATAAAATGTCTTTACAAGGATTCTTGAGTTATTGATGATCCATTGCATGAGTTATGAATCAAGTGACATTAATGGATTGTATATATGCTTTGAATTCATGAAAAGTACCTATTATGTTGCAAGTTGACCATACCTTGTTGGAGGGTGGCATGTCGAACCTCCCTGTTGAGGGGGTGTCAAGCCTCAACCATTATAATGGGTGGTGGCATGCCAATCCAACTTGTTGAGGGGGTGTCAAACCTCAACCACTATCATTGGGGGTGGCATTCCCATCTACCTCGTTGAGGTAAGTACCTTTACCACTATCATGGGGGTTGGTATGCCCATCCACCTTGTTAAGGGGTATGTATCTCAATCATCTTCCAAGGGGGTGGCATGCCTTCGATTTCAAGTAAAGCTTACTTGGGCTATATCGATATGATCT
Organism: Solanum medicagineum; assembly: GCA_026153255.1. Taxonomy (NCBI): domain Eukaryota; kingdom Viridiplantae; phylum Streptophyta; class Magnoliopsida; order Solanales; family Solanaceae; genus Solanum; species Solanum medicagineum. The sequence continues at coordinate 7,677 of JAPFFP010071808.1, forward strand.
CTTCCTACACATGTATCATGTTCTATGTAAGCATATGTTTTGCAAGCATGTTCTACTTTAGACATTGATCATGCATGTCATATTATTATTATACTTATATGTTGCTTATGATTATATATTTTGACTATGTTAGTTATGTCTTGTTGTATCGCATCCTACATACTTAGTACATTCAAACATACTAACGCATACTCTATCCCTAAATGATGTTATCATATAGGAACTGGAGCTCCTCACGATCATCCTCCACATGGCTAGTTTTTGCATCTTGAAGATATGCTTTTGGTGAGTCCTCAAGTTTGGGGGCACTAGCTATTCTACTCTTGCTTTCGTTATCTCTTTATGTTGAACATTTGATACTATGAGGGTGAGCCCGAAAAATATCTTGGCCCTAGCCCAATCTATCTTTAGAATTGTTGCTGGAAGAATTTATGTATCTATGCTTTGGGCTTGACTCTTGAGTATTTTATGATTATCCAAGACTTCCCTTAGCCCTTTTTTTCCTTAATATTGTTGATGTTGACCTTGCTTCTGTGACCAAGGATGAGTAATTTATATGCTAAGAGGCTTGTTTTGGTCCGTTGGGGTTTCCATTCGCCATGACACGTCTAGGCCCTTGGCTTGGATCGTGAAATATAAATATGTTTGAAACATGTTATCTTAGAGGAATATGTTATTACACATAAAACTGAAAGGATAAATCTTAAACTAAATAGGCCCATTTGTTTCTAAGGATGCTGACAAACTTACAGTTTTACAGTTATGAAGTATCATTGTAATGACCCTCCTTGTCATTTCTATAATTTTACTGTTATTATGTTGACTTGAGTTTGTGTATAGTGACCAGGGGACTATTTGGGTGATCATTGGTTGGGTTATTCAAAAATTATGTGGATTTTTGAGTGGAAAAAGAAGTTATACTCATAAAATAAGTTTTTGATTAAAGTCCTAGTAAACGACATCAGAATGGAATTCTAACGATTTCATTATCTTTGAAACAGTCAAATTACGCTAGGAGCATATCCGATGCAATGATATCATGGATTGTGAATTTGGCCACCATAACTGTTTATTAGCCGACCCAGTCAATGCTCTCGGGAACCATGCCTCGAATGAGAATTTTGCTAGTGCAGTTAGCTCCAGAATTATGATTTTGGTCTAGGACGATCCCTCGTTTAAATGGGGATGTCCGGATGTTATTTGACCCCGCCGGGGCTTTTCGTTAAAAGTTGTGTATAAAGAAGTAGGACCCTCACGTTATTGTATGAAGCTTTGTTTGAAATTCTAGCTGCACCGTTACCTCCGAAAAGTTGAAATCTATGGGGTGACATATATCATTTGCAAAAATTGGAGTCCGAGCGAGCTCGAAACAATGGAAAAGAGATTGAAGGAAGAATGGAAAGAGAGGAACATGTGGCTGATTTTGGGGGATTTCAATGTGGCGCCATCAGTGTTGACACATGAAAACGGTGTGTCAACATGCTGTCATTTATACACACGCACACACACATGTGGTGAAAGCCCATGCTAGCAGGGGGCTAATATAAATTATTTTTTTGTTCTCGATTTATGTGAAATCGATAGATTTTTCCTATATATTTTACTCCCTTCGTCCCATTTTAAGTGACATATTTTGACTTGGCATAGTGTTTAAAAAAAAGTAAGACTTTTAAAACTTGTAGTCTAAAATCATTCTAAGAAATTTGTATGGTTGAGATTCATTTCATTAACGGAAAAGGGGAATTTTAAATCCAAATTGTTTCCCATTAGAGTAAGGTGACATTCTTTTTGGGACGGATAAAAAAGGATAGGGTGCCACATAAAATGGGACAGAGGGAGTAGATGATATTGTAAAATTATAATTGAAGTAGCTAAATAATATGAAGTCCTTGAAGTAGATACGTCATTATGCAGCTATCTTGAAAGATTAAATTAAAAAAGACACAAATTATTTTTTATTGGCCCAGTGGAACCTGCTCAAGCAAGCAGCAAATATAAATTATTTTTTGTCTTGATTTATGTGATATCGATAGATTTTTTATATATATTTCAAGAATGATTGTAAAACAATAACTGAAGAAACTAAAGAAATATCATGAAGCAGTTGAAACAAATACATCAATATACTATCAAGCTGCTCAACCAGGCAGCTGATTCAGCTCAGCTTTTGCAAGAACTTATAACTATACTTTCAAGCTACTCAAGCTGGCACGTCGACCTGCTACCTACTTGAGCAGCCAAGAAAACAAAATAGTGATGATGAAGCAGGTAGCTCAAGTAGCTCAAGTGCTCCTTATTAATTAAGAGAATTTACGAAATTTTTATATTATATATTATGCTAACTTATATACGATAATACTCAAACAAAAATTCAACTTCTCTTCTATGTTTTTTAAGCTACCAAGATGTTGCCATGAAAGAGAAAGTCAAAAGGCAGCAAGCTTCCACAAGTTACATACAGGCAATACCAAAAGGTTGTCGTTTTAGGTAGTGCATGATGACATTGAAGGTTAATTTGGTTAGTACAGTGAAATATCCATATAATCACTATGAAAAATTTCCTTCAAACCAATCATATTGCTCCTTTTAATTGAATTGATTAAATTGCCCTTAGAACTACCCCAAGCTCCTCAAATTAGTCTCTTATTATGTAAGAGAATATGTGTACAAGTTATGTATATATAACTTGACTGATTTAAAAGGCTATGTGACTCAGTTTTTCGCAAGGAACGTCACGGTGAAGTCATATATGGGATGTGACACATATTTTGAGGTAAAACTCTGCTTTTTCTTTATCGATATATTGGGAAAGAGTGAAAACTTATATTGCAATATCTTGGTCATTTCTTAACGAAATTAAGTGAAATTTATGTCTAAATTATTCTATGTTCCGAGAGGGATGCTGTTGTATGCTAGGAGTTCACTGATTTTGTTCAGTTTTCGAGAATTTTGAATGAGAAAGTTTTGAAAAGAACGTTTTCTCGGTAAAGTTTTTAAATTTGTTTTTGGGCCTTTTCTTGGTCTTCTGAGGTATATTTGGGGCCGCATTTGTGGCTATGGAATCGTGGTGATGTAGGGATTATTTTGCACGGATTGGTTCAATATATTGAGTGTGGTCCTCGATTTTCTCTATTTTAGTCTTAATTGCTGTAATTTCATTTGTTTATTGAGATTTTACAACCAAATCAGTCTTAATGATCTTGTGACACATATTTTTATAGCTGACCAGCATCGGGAGGTGATTCGAAAGGGAAAAGCTTGGCTGAATTGACTCTAAGCAAGAGACTTCGGATGCTAGGTAGGCTAGGTTTTTTCAACACCCTAGATTGAGCTGAGATGTTTGCATATTTTAGTTAGAATATGTAGAAATGTACTATTTATGGATTGACTCGAAGTAAGAGACTTTGGATGCTAGGTACGCTAGGTATTCTCTACACCCTAGATTGAGCTGAGATGTCCATATTTGAGTTAGAATATATAGAAATTAATATTTATGATTGAGCTGAGGAGTATATGTTGTATATGGCTGGATGTGATTCGTGTGTTGTTTATATGTAATGTTATGGGATGGTAGTTGTTGTATTGAGGGCTGTTTTAGTTGTACTTGTTATATTACCTGAGTTCTTACATATAATGTCTATGAAAGGGCATGAAAGGGTATGGTTAGAGATGTGAACATATGGCAGGTATTTACCAAAGCTTGACTCTTGCTTGTATATATGTGTGGTCTAAGGCTACCAAAATATATTAGTTATTGAGGTTGACTTGTAAATACTTGCTACCCTGTGTATTGAATCTAGTATGTATATCTAGTTGGTATGTATATGCATTATGTGGTTGCGGCTATATATATCTTTACTGAGTACGTTTGGTAGAATTCCTTGATTAAATATGATTCTACGTTTCCTTGTGGTATACATGATCCTGTATAATGCTGTTATATATTATGTCCTTATGCCATTGGTTAGTGACTAGAGATACACTATGTTTTGGGGATGGTCATAGATGTACCTCCAAAGGAGCCTTGTGACCTATAATATAAGATGCATTGCCACTAAGCCACTGGCTGGTTAGAGATGGGAGTATGACCCTGTTAGCGAGGTGAGGTTATTTCCTACGAGGTTCGTGCGCCACCTATGAGGAGAAACAATATGTGTGGGTTAGTACAGGGGACTAACACCCCAATTAGAGAAGGGCACATTATCAGTGAGCCGGCACATGGTTGCCTTGGGCAAAAATCCTTGATAGAAGTTGGGTTGCGATAAGATTCTGCATTGTGGACATCATTCTAGTTATCTAGCCTCTTGGCCCTTAGCTTAGATTATACTGACGCTGCCCTATGAGTGCTTTACACAGAGAAATGGCCGGGTAAGGGCCAAATATTGGCTAGTGACTTAGGAAAGTAGGTGTTCTGACTTGGCTCATACTTGTATGATGTATATTGCACGTTGCTACTGAGATATGATTGCTAGGAGATTGTGCAATGACTATATGTTGTACTATAGTTTGACAATGGCATAGATATCACTCGGCTGGGTTTGGGTATCGAAGATGTTTATGATTTTCCATAATTGTTTATGAATACTCTGGGCACTTGTGAGTGACGAGGTTATGGTATACTTGGCCTTGGTGAGGCATGATTCTACAGTGATCTGTGATATATATATTCTTTGGTGTATTACTTACAGTTGTTGTGCATTAGGTCGTTTCATCTGATGCTGGGGTATCTGTTGTCTCCGCGAGAGGTGGTGATTGTGATTATATGGATTGGATTGAGATTGTGGGTACCAAGGAGGAGAATGTCATCACCTACGTTCACTCTTAGCAAGATGCGATTATCATCGTCTACGTTCACTTTGGGCACAATATGACTTTGGAGTTACAGATCTAGATAGATTGGTTGAGTGAGCGATTGATTGATACCTCGAGTTCTACATGACGCTCCCATTGTTATTTGAACACCAGCAGCCACGCTCGAGTATCTGAGTTTACTAGTTACGCACCCCATGTTTCAAGTTCCAGTGGTGGTGCCTGAGCGTCGGACTATGAATACTAATTTTATGGACCGAGCACTGACCGAGATTTGGGCCGAAGACCCCAATTGTTATCTTTTGGGGCTGGGCGCCATGATTGATATTCTATGGGGCCGGGCCCCGTGATTGACATCCTGAGATGAAACAGTATTGTTTATGCGAAAGGGATTCTTTCTCCCATGGGAGATACATCCCACCATTACATTGAGTGTCATACTATTTGGCCTTGGCTGACTGCTCAACCGGAGGTCGGGTCAGAGGACTATGGATCGGGTGCCATGTGTCAGCATAGGTTCGAGGACCCAATTGACTTGTGATTGTTGGGATGAGGTGTGTGATTACTTTCCTATGGATCCAGTGAACTATTCATAACTTGATTGTGCGTGGGTGTACCTCTTGGGCTTATGAGTGCTCAAGGGGCATTCAAGCTTAGATACCAGGGCCTTACACCCACGTACAATCGACCTTTATTCTGATGATATGGAGAGCTAGGTTATGTGATAGTTCTCTGGGATTATGACGGTTCTGAGAGATTCTGTGATGATCTGTCGATCCTATATTGTGTACGTGTGTACCTTCTGGGCTTATAAGGAACCCAATTAGCGTACATGCGTAGATAATAGGGCCTTGCACCCCGGTACAACATTATACCTCAGTTGGGGGCAGTTGTGGTATCAGCCTATGCAGTCCTCGTCAGTTGGTATCGATGCACTGGTTGGTTCAGGTTATCATTGTTCTTCACATCGATTGGTTCAGTTGTGGTTTGATGGTTCCAAGATATGACGTTTCCTTTATATGAGTTTGTTTTGCTACACTGCTGCAGTCCTATACATTTGGACTTTATTTATGTTCACTTTCACTCGGTTGGCCGACGATGCCTACTGGGTGCCTTTACTGGTACTTAGCCCTACTTCTGAATCTTCTCATGGTGCAGGTCCAGGTGTTGGCCATAATAGCTGAGTTGGGGAACTTTGGGAGTGCTTAGGATACTTTTGCTGAATGGTAGCTCTTGCTTTTTTGTAGTCTCCTTTAAGTTGATGGTCATCTTTTGCATCCAGACATCATCCTTATATAGTAGAGTTTGGTATGTATAGGTGCACTCCTATTTTGTATATTAATATGATGATTTATATATGTATACTGTATGTCATTATGTCTATTGTAGCTCTATACAGTTGATTTCCAGGTTCTAGGTAGGTTTCAGCATATATATTGTTGTTGTACCAATTTGCTTTGGAATAGAGAGTTAGGACAGGTAACCTTGTGTTAGGAATTGGCTTGTTTTGTAGGTGGGACCAGCTGGTGCCATCATGACCTGGACTGGGTTGTGACAAGGTGGTATCAGTGGTTAAGGTTCGCTGGTCTTAGTTGTAAAAGCTATCATTTATTAGAGTCCTGTGGATGGGTACGGATACATTCGTGGCTTATCTCCATAGGGCTACAAGATGTATAAGAACTTTCCTATCTTATTGATTCTCCTTTTGCATCTTACCAATGATTTTTCAATTATTGAGAATTCTGCTTTGTTCGTTCCTCCGCGTTGATGTCATGTAGATGACAAGCTCCGGGCAAGAGAAGTAGTGCGTCATCAATCCCATATAGGGAGCCGGCCCCCATAGCCTATTGAGTAAAGGTTGGATGCCCTCAAGTTATAAATCTGGAAAAAATGCTTATAGGCAGTGAGAATGTAGAAGGGCCTCAGCAATGGGCTTTGTGATTAGTACTTGATTGGTAATGGCTGTGTATTCTGCTATGAAAGATATTGCTAGGGATTGAATTCTATGATACGCATATACGTACGCCAGCGGTTTGTTAAAAGTTATATGGGTTTTGAGAACTCTTGATAGAGATCCTGAAGGCGAGATAAGTTGTGACTAAGGTAAGGCTGAGCATCGGTGCCTTTTGGATATCCGTATTCAATTATTTACCTATTGGTTTGACCTATTGGGTTTTCCTATATTGATGAGTATGTGTACCTACTGGGATCTAACTAGTTGTCGCCTATGTTATGGTTATACCCTGTTGGTGGATGAATGCAAGCCAAACCATGTGATTTATACATATGATCATTTTGACGCTTGTTTATTTGAGTGGGTAGTCTAATATTGGTGTATATAGTATTTGCGAGGCCGACTATTGGTCATACCCCTGACTACACCTTGTGCCTCTATCATTATGATTTTGTTGTGATGATTTATTAATATGTGGTTCTCCTGATTCTTGGGTGACTGATTTCGCGATAAAATGTTATGTCTGAAGGCTTAGTTAGTGTATCTATTGCTGGATAGGATATTGTTATGTTATCAGCTGAGCTTCAGGCCACGCCACCCTGGGAACTTATTATGATTGTTTGCCAACTGAGACTGTGTTGTTCAGATTCCTGGCTATGCTTGTCAATGGGAATGTTGATCATTTTGCCAAATTGCCTGATACTTGGTTATGGTTATGTAGTGTTAGGTGTGTTGCTCCGTCCATCGCTTGTTAGCGCATGAGTTCCATTTCCTTTTATCCCGAGTCAGATGTTAAGGTAGTATAAGATCCCTTTTATTAGTGGGGGATTTAGCTTGATGATTCTTTAGGATTGTGATTCGTGGGTCGAGTGACATTGTTGGATGGCCTCGGGTTTGATATTGCCTACAGGAAAAATTAACTTGTTTCTAATATATTGTTATTGATGGGGCACTCCAGTTGGCTGGTTTCAGCCTATAGAGCCCGACCCAAATGGTATAAATTGTCACACGGTGCCTTAGCCAAGGTCTGGAGTATACGAGATAGATTGAGGAAAGGACTAAGTCAGCACTCGGGGTTATGCCGGCCTTAGATGTCGATTTGTATAGTTTGAGCTTTAGGACAGAGCTATTATGAGGGTCTCACCCCTAAGAGAGGTTATGCGGGTTAGAAGGTGAGGTGAGCTTGTGCCTCATATGGCAGGCCTATTGAGGTTACTTCATGGGTTTGATTGGTTGCATCTGAGTTGGCCCTACCTCTAGCTTGTTCTGCTTCACATCTTATTGTCTAGTATCGATGATGTCAGTATATTGCAAATGATTTACATGTACTCCAGAATATGGTTGTTGAGTTAAATGATGGTGAAATATTGTTAAAGGAGGTTTTGCTGGAAAACATTCTAGGGGGTTGTACCCAGATCATTTTGTGGCCATTATAAGAGGTTGATCGTGTTTGTCAGGCTGGCTACTATGTTGTATACTAAGGATTTGGTGACTTGTAAGCACCGACAGATGTTGTTGTACTTCTTGCCACTGGATAACTGTTAGATGCTACTGAATGAGGGCATGAGTGGTAATAAATACTGAGGACCATGTTTGAGAAATGAGATACGGATGCTTGGATACGAAGGGAAGTATAGAGAGCCTTTTAAGTGGGTAATTTGTTGGGTAGTTGTTGCATTGGTGATTGTTTGGTGGTGATGCTAGGTGGATTTGACAACAAAGGAAGGGGTTTTTTGCCCTGCGTTTTAATGAGAGCATATTAGCTATAGTCCGCAGTTATTTGGCTAGCATGCGGTCCGTTTGTAGTTGATTTTGGGAATCGCTTGTATAAGGGAGTCAGAAGTAAAGTAAAAGAAATATATATAAACCATGAGTATAATAAGAACATCCATGATTATCCGAGCATCTGATGATGTAGTAAGGATAGGTATGTCTAGCCAATTGATCCTCGTGACTTGTCAGCTGATTAAACGTATGGGACAAATAGTGGATTCTGAAGACTTCCTCTGAGAATTCACATACCATCTCATTGTTATATACAGATGGGTAGTGGTATTTCTAGGCACTTTCGAGGCACATTTTCGGGCACTTTTTTATGATCTTTTCACTACCAGAATATATTAGTTATTTAGGCTGACATGTCAGTACATGCTACACTATGCGCTGAATCTAGTATGTACATGTGATTGGTATATATATGCATGATGTGGTTGTGACTATCTATATAATTACTGAGTACTTTTGGTAGAATTCCCTGATTAAACATGATTCTATGTTGCCGTATGGTTTATATCATCCTATATACTAGTGTTATCTGTTATGTATTTATGCCACTGGTTAGTGACTAGAGATACACCATGTTCTGGGGAAGGTCATAGTTGCACCTCCGAAGAAGCCTTGTTACCTGTAATATAAGATGCATTTCCACTGAGCCACTGGCGGCTTAGACATGAGAGTATGGACTTATTAGCGAGGTGTAGGTTATGTCCTATGGGCTTCTTGGGCCACCTATGAGTAGACACAAGATGTGTAGGTAATGTATTGGGGACTAGCACCTTATTAAGAGAAGGGCACATTATTGATGGGCCAGCACATGGTTGCCTTGGAAAAAATTCCTTGAGAACAGTGGCACTATGATATAATTCTGCGTGGGTAACTTTATTCTGATTATTTAGCATCTTGGACCTTAGCTTAGGCTATACTAACACTGCGGTATGAGTGCTTTACAGAGAGAAAGGGCCTGGTAAAGGTCGAATTTGAGCTAGTGACCTAGGGCAGGCATGTGTTCTGACTTGACTCATACCTGTATGATGTGTATAGCACGTTGCTATAAAGATATGATGACTTGGAGACTGTGCATTAACTATATGTCATATTGTAACTTGACTTTGGTAAAGATATTACTCGGCTGGGTATGGGTATCTTGGATACTTATGATTTGTCGTAACGGTCTATATGTACTTTGGGCAATTGTGATTGATGAGGTTATGCTATACTTGGCCTTGGTGAGACATGATTCTATAGTGATTTGTGATATATATATATATATATATATACACACACACACTTCGGTGTATTGCTAACACTTATTTTGTGTTGGGTTGTTTCATCTGATGTTGGTCTATCTGTTGTATTCGAGAGATGTGGTGATTGGGATTATGTGAATTGGATTGAGACTTTGGGATCCCTGGGTTGAGAATGTCATCACCTACATTTACTCTGGGCATGATGCGATTATCGTCGCCTACATTCACTCTGGGCACGTTATGACTTTGGACTTCTGGATCCGGATAGATTGGTTGAGTGAATGATTGATTGGTACTTCGAGTCCTAGATGACGTTTCTCGTTGCTGTTCAAGCACCGGTGGCCACGCCCGAGTATCTGAGTTCACAAGTTACGCCACCTATGTTCAGAGTTCCAGTGGTCGCGCCTGAGCGTCGGGCGAAAGATACTAATTCTTTGGACCGAGCGCTGGCTGAAATTTGGGTCGAGGACCCAAATTGATATTTTATAGGGTTGGGCCCTGTGATTGATATTCTATAGGGCTAGCCGCATGATTGACATCCCGAGATGCTACACTATTATTTATTCAAGGGGGATTCTTTCTCCCATGAGGAACATGTCCTAATGTTATAATAAGTATCAAACCATCTGGCCCTGGCTGACTGCTTGACCGGAGGTCAGGTCAGTGGACTGTGAATCGGGTGGCAGGTGCCGGCACAGGGTCGAGGACCTGGTTGACTTGTTATCGTTGGAGTGAGGCCCGTGACTACTTACTCGTGGATCCACTCACCTATTCACACCCTGATTGTGCCTTTGTATACCTCCTAGGCTTATGGGGGTTCAGGAGGCGTTCAGGATTAGATACTAGGGCCTTACACCCACTTACAACTAGTCTGATGATGTGGAGAGCTGGGTTATGTGATGTTTCTCTAGGTTTATGTGATGGTTCTGAGAGATTCTATGATGATCTGTCAATCCTATATTGTGCACGGGCATACCTTTCGGGCTTATTGGGAGCCCAGTTGGTGTATAGGAATAGATATTAGGGCCTTGCACCCGCGTACAGCACTATACCTCAGTTGGGGGTAGTTGTGGTATCAGCCTACGCAGTCCTCGTCAGTCGGCCAGAGGGATTTATTGCACAAAAAGGTCGAGGCGCAGGCTCCCGAACAGAGAAGCCCAACGAATGTCAGATGCGAAGCCCCGCATCGATGCTCAGTATTTGGGTTGGTTCATGTTATCATTGTTCTTCACATCGATTGGTTTACTTGTAGCTTGTGGGTCCCCAAACATGCCTAAGCCTTCATCTGAGTTTGTTTTGCTACACCACTGTAGTTCTATACATTTGGACTTTATTTATGTTCACAATTTGGCTCGGTCGGCCGATGATGCCTACTGGGTCCCTTTTCTGGTACTCAGAGCTACTTCTGCATCTTCCTATGGTGCAGGTTCAAGTGCGGGCTGTGATAGCTGAGTTGGGGAACTTTTGTAGTGCTTAGGAGACTTCTGGTGAGCACTGGTAGCTCTTGTTTTTCGAAGTGTCCTTCATGTTGATGGTCGTCTTTTACATCTAGACATCAGCCTTATAAAATAGAGTTTGGTATTTATAGGTGTCCTCCTGTTTCGTATATTATTATGATGATATATATATATATATATATATACAGACAATATATCCTTGTGTCGATTGTAGCTCTGTATGGTTGAATTCCAGGTTCTGGAAGGTTTGAGCATTTATATTATTGTTGAAAGGAACACATGAAAGAAACCAACATACCTTACCTTTGGAGATGATCTTGTTGAAGATTGAAGATGGAGACTTGAAGCTTGAGAGGAAATCCTTAGATCCGGAGAAGGTTTTGGCCCTTGAATTTTGAGATAAATATAAGACAAAGTGTTTGAGTGAGTATAGGGGAATGTGTTGAATGATATGAGGGTGAAAAATGGCCAAGTATAGGTATTTTCTTGTGTGGGAAGGCGTAGGCCCAAGACTTAAAAGTCATGGACCGCACTGAAAAACTAGACAGCAAAATACACCGGGGCGCATCGCGCCCCAAACGGGGATATACCAGCACTGTTTTCGTCAAACTTTGAAATTTTGAATTCGCTACGATTGCTCTAAAATCGAGGTTGGACCCCTTTTACCCTAAATTTAACCCCCTGAACAAGAATATGAAGTCAGATTTTTGATATCACTTACGATTCTGGGCACTTTAAAGGTACATTTTTGGGAACTTTTTGGGGTCGTTTCAAGGAGAGCTCACCAATCAGCTGAAAAAAATAGATCCTCAACTGGGCGCTTGTTGATGACCGCTAGTACCTATATCTGCATCAGGAAAAGATGCAAGTCCAAATGGATGTCAGTACGTGGAATGTACGAGCATGTAAAATGGCAGAAAGAAACATGTGAAGGAAGAATAACATCAACTCAAATAGCTCAACTCAAGAAGTAGGGAACTCAATCATCATGTTAAAAGTCTAAAGTAAGAATACAATTTAGACAATGACTACTCATCCATCATCTATTTTCTATCAATTTAGAGTAATATCAATGCATATTTGGGAGTTTCTATAACCGACAACCATTACCTATGAGCCGGTGATGATACAATGAAGTGATGTCATTGCCACATCCATCCAATACCTTGTTGGGGTATAGGACATCTAATCAATGGAATCAAAATTAGTAATATCAAGTCCTGTTTTTGGGACAATAGTAGACATCCGATTTTACGGTCCAATCCTCTCGTACGGCAGCTATGTAGTTATTGAGTTTGAGTTGTACTTACTCTTACTCAATTTAGTGTTCAATACTCCTACCAAGACTCAATATGCTCATAGCACATCAACTTTATAGTTAACTCATTCATCTTGTCTTATTGGACATTTATCAACTCAACTCATCATATCATGTATCAACTCTTTGGTTACATCATTTTAAGACTCAACTCTTGGCACATAAGGACTCTATCATGCATCATTCTAACTCATAGCATCTAGGAAATAAAGATAGAGTTAAAGAATTTAGGGATTCCATAGAATCTTTAGGCTCAAATTATGCTCATGCATGCTCATTTAAGTGGAATATGTGAAATAACAAGAACTTATGCTAGAGTTTATGTAGTAAGGAAAAGTCATTTAATTCAAGTAATTAATTTATAAATATAGTAATTCATGCAAGTTTATCTAGAAATACATTAGATTTTAAGAAAAACGTTCAAGAAATATTCTTGGGAGACTTTACTCAAAACTCCCTCAATCTAAGTCATGGGACACATGGAAGAACAAAATCCATGTTTTGGTTAACATTATATACCTGGAAGTTTTGAATCTTGAACTAGCTTAGAACAATTCACAAGATTGTCCTTAAACCCTAGACATTTTTCTTTCTTGAAACATTCTTCTATATTTGAGAGAGCGATTTAGAGTAAAAGGTTGAACTAACATGTTTATGGCTTTATTTAGGTGTAAAAATGTTAGTTTTAGGCTTTGAAAGGGTGGGAAAAGACCAAAATAACCTTTCTTAAAAAGTCGTCAAAAGTCGTCAACGGGCTCATCTATGGCCCGTAGAAGTTTCTATGACTCGTAGATGGGTGCGTAAAGTCTAGAATCAAAAATTGAATTCTCAGGAATTTTTTCCATGAGTTAGTAAATGGATGGTACTTTAATCCACAGCCCATATGTGGCTTTGTAGAAAAACTCTACACCTGGCAGTTCCCAGTAAAATGGGCATAATGTTGGACTTCGAACTCCAAATGAGGTGAAACCAATTACGTTGGAAAGCTAATTCAAAGACCTTTTATTGGGTGGATCATGGACCACCTAATTCTTTCTGTTCTAAGAGTTTTGGTCATTTAAATATGAGCCTTGTATAATCTAATGCTAGAAACTCAATTTATAGAAAAGGTTTGAACTCGATTAAGTACTAAAGGTCTCTTATGACCCTAATACACTTCTCACATATATGAATGAGGCTTGAAACATAGATACATATAAGGATAGAGTTATAGGGTGTCACAATGCATTTGGAAGTGATCGAGGAAAGTTGTGTAGCATCAAAAAGAGGTAGTTTCTATCTAGAATAGGTTATTGGGTTGTCCCTCCTATAATTTTCTCTTTAATTGTAATATGAATTATTTGGCTGATTTCCTCCATTTCAAGCATCAAATTATGTCCCATTTTGCGATAAAACCTCTATAAGTCATATAGAACCTTTTTACATAGTTAATTTCAATATTTCAATCATGTCTCCCATAACTCTATTTTAGACTCAAGTTTAGGTTCATCCCTGAAAAATGCATTTTTAATTTCAAAACATCTGTATTGTTGTGGTGATAAATAACTTGAAAGTGTCGTGACATTTGAAGGTGATTTAGGCATTGAAAGATATCATGAAGTGGATTTTGAACACCCGTTTTAAGCTTTGAGGTAGGTTGTGGTCTACTTTAGTTTAGATTGTGATTCATAAGATATTGTTTAGCATAAATTTCCTTGGGTTTTGATTGTATGTGATGGGTTAGGTTTCATTACTTCATTCTTATTTCTTTGTTTACGTGGAGCCTTAGGTTAATATAGGTCTTATGAAACACTAATTTTAGTTATAAATTTTTGTCTTTTACTTGATATAGCTTTGTTGACCCATTTAGATGGATTGTTCGATGTTCTATGGTAGTAAGTATGATTAGCACTCGAGAATGAGCTTGGGTTGATCATTAGTTATTGTAGCAACTTCTTAGGGGAATTTCTAGAATTTGGTATCCATTGTTGTTTCAGGGGCTGTGAGGTAGTCTTGATACACCTGAGTAGACTTGTGAGGCAATGTTATCCCTATCTTAGAATTAGGTCCTAAACTCCACTGTACTTTCTTATTAGTCATTCGGTGGAGTTAGTTGCGCTTGTATTCTTAGGGTGGTATTTTAGGAGGTTTTTCGAGTTTCTTGAATTACTCTTTGAGCACCAGGTTCTTTATAAAATTTTCCCCCTTGGTTATTTATTTAGAGTTGTGATCTTTATGGTCACTATTGTTGAGTTTGTGAATTATTTTGAACTCTAGGCCTTGATTGAGGACCAGTAAGATTCAGGTTATTCCTTTGCTCCAGGTGTAAGGTTTTGTAGTTTTTCCTTGTATGTGATTTATGGGTTGGTTGAATCTGGGTGATGGCATGCATTATAGTGGTTTCTCTCTCATGCATGATTGTAGTATGACCTGGTGCATGTGTTGATTCTCAGTATCGTTTTGAGAAAACCGGAGTTTCTTTCCCAAATTATTTTTACATTGATTTTCTAAATCAGGGTCATGCTACTTTAATCACTTAAAAATAAACTGGAGGCATTTGGAATGTGCTCAATATTGTACTGACTCAGTCAGAGAGTCCTCCCTTTCTATTTGATCTAGCACATTTATTTCCCGTCACTATGATAAAGTGTGTCCTAAATGATTGAGGATATGGATATAACACCTAGGTTGGGCCAAGTTGGTATATAGGGCATTCTTGAACCACCGATGATTTCACCTATCCACGCGATTCATTAGACAAGAAGAGGGAGGGTGCATGGGTCCTACTTTCTGGACAAAATTAGAAGTAGGTGTATATATTGTGTTATGAGGCACTTGACATTGATAATACTAATGATATTCTGCATAGTTCTCATTTGTATGCATTGCCTATAACTAACAAAATAGTTTTGCCAGTTAGTAGTGATAGTCAGGACGGGGGTGAATTGAAATTTTAATTGTTAGTTCACTGAGTTTGATGCGTAGTCAACTAAGACAGTAACATAAAAGTAAAGCAGAAAGTAAAAGACACAACGATGTATATTGGTTTGGATCACCAGTGTGGTGCCTAGTCCAGTCCCCTTGGGCCAGTAGTGTTCCTTTAAGGTTCAAGTAAAAGGGAGTTTACAACCTATCTTTTTCTCTTAGTCTGATACGCAGATTAGAATGTTTCATCTCCTCTCAAGAAAGACTAGTCTAGAAAACCTTGTTTACTCTCTCTTTCTTTATAATTGTTTACACAAGAGTATAATACTTTGTAGAGTTTTTGGCCTAGATTATTTTCTCAAAAGTACAAAAACTACTACTTCTAGAGGAGGGCTAATATATGAGGCTTCCAACGAAAAGTAGTCGTAGGTGATTTACATGACCCAAGGGAGTTCTTCCAATGAAGGATGTTGGGGGAATCCTTGATTGGGAATACATCCATTCGAATTGGATGTTCTTTCCTTCTTCAACTCTTCAATCTTCTCTTGGTTGTTTGGATGCGTTCCTTCTTTGGTTCTTCAATCATCTCTTGATTGATTTGCTTTCCTTTTTGATATTCCAATGCTATCTTTTTTATCGGTATTGGACCTCTTTCCTTTAGCAAGTGTCGCAGTATATTTGCTTGCCTTTTGGTTGTATGATTGATTTTGTTCCCTTTAAGGATAGAATCTTTATATTCACAATCTTCTTTACTTTTTTAATATCTTGCATGAGATCATCAAAACTAATTAGATGCTAACAATCTCCCCCTTTTTGTTGATGACATTTGGGGCTACTATATGGGCACTTCCCTGTTAATTAGTTGGGTTCCCTGTCTTCAAGATTCCTGGAATTTTTACAACGTTCCCCTTGTCTGTGTGAGCCCTAGCTTGGTTGACTTCTTATGTCCTTGTACCTACTT
>JAPFFP010071816.1:0-24104 GCA_026153255.1 Solanum medicagineum
ATGTTTTTATGTTTATTTTACAAGATTACAGGATTTGGCATGATTTTGGGCAAAGTGTACAGAAGTTGAAGTTTTTGTTGTTCTATGACACCCTTTACGGGCCGTGAAAGTTCCACAGGCTATAGAGTTGGTTTTGTAGCAAAATCCAATTAAAGGGAGATTTTCTAAAGTTAAACCTATGAACGTGCAGATGAGCCACAAAATTATGTATGAGTATTAGATATGGTTTTGTACCATGAGGATCAGAAAATGGGGTGTTGTTGAAAAGTCATCAGATGAAAGATTTCATGGGTCATAAGTCTTTATACAACTCATAGATAGGTCTAGTAGAAGTTAAACCTATAATTGAAGATGAAGTACACAAAGCCCCGACTATGGGCCGTACAACCTTATATGGCCCGTAGAGATGATCGTGGAGCCTGCCAAACCCAGTTCTCCTATTTTCATTTGGTTTTGTATTTTAAATACTATAAATAAGTTTTTTAGGTTATTTTTCAAAGTCCATCTAGAGAGAATCAGTAGAGAATGTGAGACACTTTTAAAACAATATTTTGTGATCTTAATTCATACTTGTGATTTTCATCAAAGAGCTTGGATTTCTTGTTCTTAATAATGAGTAGTTGAATCCAAAAATAGAGTTGTGGGAATCATGAAGAACTAATAAGGTAGAACCAAATTATTGATGATTCTTGGAAAGTGTGCATGCATTAATTGATTCTCTTTATTTTGATTGGTTTTTAATGGTGGCCAACGTTAGAACTTGCTTGGTGTTACTATCTGGATCGAGGTAGTAATGAATAGGAAAAGGGATTAATTAATAGGACTGAATTGATGTTTCTCGTCTAATCAACCAAATTGGATCAAGGATAGGTTGTACTGGAACATAGACAAGGGTTAGTAATGTCACATTGCGGAGATGGATCAAATGACATAGTGAAATTTACCTTTCCCCTGGATCAAAGTGTTTGGTAAACTTAACTTACCGTTCTGCATGCTACACACTAGAGAAGAATGTGATTATCTGGTAATATCAAGTTACAGAATCATGGGGAACACCACACCCTATTTACTCTTCTTATTGGTTTCACATACTTGTATCAGTTTAGCAGTTCTTTCTACCATTTTATAACACCCCCCTTTTGGGGAGATAAGGAAGAATCAGCTCGAATTTCTTGAAATTACTCTAAGTCTACCATATTCCCTGTGGGTTCGACCATAATCTTGGTTAGATTATATATCTTGACAATGACCCCTTTAACCTTTAAAAATGAGGTGTAGCTTAGGTGACATCAAGATTTTGGTATTGTTGCTGGGGAATACAGCTAGACTTATTTAATTTGAGTACTTCGGGAACTAATCCTTATTTTCCTCATTTTACATTTTTGTTTTTTTTATTTTTGTTTGAGTGTGCAAGTGTAGTGTATGCATAACATTCGAAGTTGAGGCAGTCTCTTGACTCCGTTTGACCCAGAGACCCAAAGAACACTAAGAAGAATGGCCTAGGACAAGGCGAATAGTACTACATATAACACTATGAATGCAACACTGAATCAGAATGAGAATGATAATAACCTACCTCCATTGGAGGATATTGATCCACATCCACATGATCATAATGCCAAAGCTCATACATGGAATCAATATCGGCTTAATCCTATGACGTTAGTTGTCACTGGAGCTATTATATTACCGCCACTATGTAATGACACAAAGTTTGGTATTTCAAATAGGTTGCTTCTAATGCTGTAGAGTTGCGGATTATTCACAGGCCTACCATTAGAGAATCCGCATAGCTATCTACATAGTGTTGTCTTTATTAGTAAGAGTGTGATGGAAAACCAGAATCTGTTTATGGATGTTATTGGGCTTCATGTCTTCCCATTGTTTCTAAAATGTAATGCAACGTTATAGTTATTCGAGCTCCCATAGAGTTCGATTTCTAGCTGGGCTAAATTGCAAAAGGCCTTTCTCGAGAGGTTCTTTCAAAGATCGAAGAAGCTGAAGTTGAAAGAACAAATCAACACTCTTCGTAATATTTTAATTAGTACCATGTGGAAGGGGTTCACAAAGTGTCTTAAAAGTGTAATAATTCAGAGAAAATCAAAAGTTAGAAAGTTAGACAAAACAAAAAGGTTTCAAAATAGAATCAATTAATTTCAATGAGTTCTTAACTTTCACTAAAGATTTTTATATATGTTCTACTATAAATATGCAAATATAGAATTTTTTTTTCATTTTATTCTGCAAATAGGTCAATGGGGAAAGTAAAGCTCCCCACCTTGGAATAGAAATGATCTTTACTGACCACAAGATAGTTGACAATGCCTTAGTGGAGATCTTGTACTGAGCCCTGGATGAGAATAGCCAAGCATGTGTTGATACGATCATGGATGGCTCGTTTCTCGATCAGCTATTTTCAAAGGTTATTGAGAAGCTAGAAAAGGTGGTCAAGACAAATAGTGTATGGGGAACAAGAGATAGGTCAACAAAAAAGAGCTCGTGTGCAGCCAGTACTAATTCGGTGCAAGCAAAAATAAATAAGGAGATAATGCAAGAGCATGCTCGGATTAGTACTAATGTGGAGTTGTTGATGAAGTTGAACCAAGAATGTACGAATGCAGTTTCTCATCAACCTTCATGAGCACCCATATATGGGAGCCCTACTATGGCAAGGATACTTGCTTCGTCACTGATCAGATGGGGGCTTTTCGAATCAAGCATGACATCATTATGAACATAAAGTCCCAGGGAACACCAAAGGGCCCAATCAGGAGTATTAGTGCCAAGGTGAAGGAAACCAAGGTCGAAACTATAATACAAATGACACCTTCAGAGACAATAATCAAGGAAGTTACCATAACAGAAACAGGAGCCAGGATAGAGATGCTGATTGGGGATGCAAAGATGGTTATATGAATGGTTTGCATTTTCTGCTACATAATCAAGATTCGAGTGCAGGTGTTCTAGAGTTGAGGAAATGTTTTATCATCTTTTAAAGAAGTCAGACATACAGGATGAGACCTTGAGGGGGATGTAGTCTGACATCTCCAACATTAATCAGAAGATTGAGTCTCATTATATTGTTATCAAGTAGCTAGAGCAATTGTTGGTCAAATATCGACTCAACTAAACCAACGACAGAAAAGTAAATTGGCCACCAATACAGTTCAGAATCTCAAGAATGAGGGGCTGTGTATGGTGTAGACTACTTGTGGTGGTAAGCAGATCATTGATCCTCCAATGCTGGTTGATGATGATGTTGTTCGTGAGGAGATAGTTGAGCTCAAAGATGTAGATATTGGAGATGATCGTGGCAAGGATGAGGTAAGTGATGCTATAGAGATGCGACAAAAAGTTGAAGTCCACTCCTAGGCCTCCTCCTCCCTTCCCTTAATGAATCAAAACAAAGGAGGAGGAAGGTAAATTCAAGCACTTCCTCTATATGTTGAAACAACTCTCTATCAACATTCCTCTTATTCAGGCATTGGAGAAAATTCCAGGGTATTCAAAGTTCATGAAGGACTTGGTAATAAAGAAGCAAATTGTCAGCCAAGAGCTCTCCCAAGAGCTTCAACATTGAATTATAATTACTACGTGGTCCTTGGTGCAAAAATGAGAAGATCCCGATGCATTCACCATATCTTGCACTATCGAAGATATGGAGTTCACAAGGACATTATGTGATCTTGGTGCCAGCATAAATTTGATGACCTTTGCGGTCTTCAAAAAGCTAAGATTGGGAGCCCCTACTACTATAAGAATATGGTTGTTGATGGTTGACCGAACAGTAAAGAAGCCTGTGGGGATACTATATGACGTCCTCATCAAAGTATTTAAATTTATATTCCCCACAGACTTTGTGATCATAGACTGTGAGATTAACTTTGAAGTCCCAATCATCTTGGGAAGGACTTTCTTAGCCACTGGACGCACATTGGTAGACATAAAGAGGAGCTAATTGATGTTTAGATTGGATAAAGACAAGGTTGTGTTCAATATGTGCCAACATGCAAAGAAAGATGATGATGTGAACTTAGTCTCTATTATTGACTATGTTGATGATACAAAACCATAGGTACCAATTAAACAAAGAATAGATGTGGACACCATGGAACCAATGTTGATGAACTTTGAGGGTGATGGCATTCCAGATTATGAGGAAGGCTCTTGGGGTATCTTACGCCCCTAGACACCAAACTAAGCTAGAGTTGGACCTGAACAATTGAGAATCACCACCTACGAGACCATCCATTCAGGAGATATCAATGCTGGAATTAAAGGCTCTTCCATCTCATTTGAGATATGTATTTTTGGGTACCAACAACACCTTTCCAGTCAAAGTTGTTGTGGACTTAATAACGAATAGGTGAACGCTCTGGTCGTGGTGTTTAAGCAGTTCAAAAAGGCTATCAAGTGGACAAATACAAACATCATTGGTATCCTACCTGGGGTGTGCACTCACACAATCCAACTAGTCAAGGACTACAAGTCGAGCATTGAGCACCAAAGGTGTCTCAATCCACCCATGCAAGAGGTCATGTGCAAAGAAATCATCAAGTGGTTGGACGTAGGGATGATCTATCTAATCGCCGATAGTAAATGGGTGAGTTCGATCCAGTGTGTCTGAAAGAAAGGGGTATCACCATGGTCCCAAATGCTAGCACCAAGAGGATTCAAATACGACCCGTCACTGGGTAGAGGGTGTGAATTGACCATAGAAATCTCAATGCATTAACAGAAAAGGACCATTTGCCTATGCCATTCATGGACCATATGCTAGACTGCTTGGCAAGAAAGGGTTGGTATTGCTTTCTTGATGGCTACTCGGGCTATAATAAAATTTTGATTACTTTAGACGACCAGGAAAAGATGACATTCACATGCCCCTATGGCGACTTTGCATTCAAGAGGATGTCTTTCGAGTTTTGTAATGCGCCAACAACATTCCAAAGATGCATGATGTCCATTTTCTCAAACATGGTGGAGGACACTATTGAGGTCTTCATGGATGACTTTAGTGTGGTTGGTGACTCTTTTGAGGATTGCTTGAAACATTTGCATATAGTACTTAGAAGATGGGAAGAATTTCATCTAGTTCTGAATTTGAAAAAGGTGTCACTTCATAGTGAAGGAAGATATTTGTTAGGGCAAAGAATCTTCATTAAGGGCATCAAGGTTGATAGAGCTAATGTGGAGGTGATTGAGAAGCTTCCCCCACCCATTTCTATATAGGGTGCAAGATGTTTTCTAGCTCATGCAGGATTGTACAGGTGCTTTACAAAGGACTTCAAGGTTGCACACCCCTTGTGTAAGCTACTTGAAAAGGAAGCTAAGTTCATAATTGCAGATGCATATCTAAAAGCCTTCGAAGGATTGAAGCAGAAGCTGATTTTATTCTCCTGTCATCATTACTCTACACTGGTCAAAGCCCTTTGAGATAATTTGTGATGCAAGTGGGGTTGCGCTTGGTGTAGTACTAGGACAATGTAGAGAGAAGATACCACATCTCATATACAACAACAACAGAGCCCTAAGTACAGCAGAAAAAATTATACTATTACAGAATAGGAGCTACAGCAGTGATCTTTGCATTCAAAAAATTTAGCTCTTATCTTTTGGGAACCAAAGTCATTGTGCACACTGACCATTCAATATTGTGGTATTTGATGGAAAAGAAGGATGCAATACCGAGACTGATTCGATTGGTGCTCCTTCTTTAAGAGTTTGACTTTATTATTATTGACAAGAAAGGGACTGAAAATAAGGGTGCAGATCACCTCTCCAGATTAAAGGATAGATCCATGGCAAAGTTTGATGATGGAGTGGAGATCGATGATTCATTCCCTGATGAGAGAGTGTTGGCAGCACCCCATGACTTAATACCATGGTTCGCTGACTATGTGAACTATGTGGTTAGTGATATTGTGCCACCAGATTTGACTACTCACCAACGCCACAAATTCATGTCTGATGTGAGGAAGTTCTATTGGGATGATCCATAGTTGTTTAGTGTATGTGCAGATGGAATTATTCATCATTGTGTCCTTGAGGTCGAGATGATAAGTATCCTTGAGGCGTGCCACTCATCTCTAGTAGGTGGGAACCATACTAGAGTCTGGACAGCACATAATATTTTGTCATATAGATACTATTGGACAGACATCCACTATGATGCCCATGACTGTGCCAAAGCGTGTCACAGATGCCAGAGAGAAGGTGGTGTTTCCTATAAGCATGAGCTCTATCTAAATCCCATTATAGTGACTGTATTATTTGATGTGTGGGAGATAGACTTTATGGTTCTGTTTGTTAGCTCGCGTAGGAACAAATATTCTTAGTGGTTGTGGATTATGTATCAAAATAGGTGGAGGTAGTCGCTCTCCCAAACAATAAAGGCAAAAGTGTCACAACATTTCTAAAAAGGAACATCCACAGACAAGTGGACAAGTGGAGGTGTCCAACAGGGAGATCAAACAGATTCTATCCAAGACTATGAATGCAAACAAGACAAATTGGTCGCGAAAGCTTGGTGATGTTATATGGGCATACTGGACTGCATTCAAGGCCCCCATAGGCATGTCTCCTTACCATCTTGTCTTTAGTAAAGCATGTCACTTACTGGTAGAGCTTGAGCACAAGGCAATATGGCGCTCAAAAATTGAAATTGGACTAGAACAATATGAAAAACTCAAGGCCGAGCCAACTCAATAAGCTTGATGAATTCCACTGAAGGCATAGGAGAGATCAACCCTATTTAAACAAGGGATGAAGCTGTAGCATGATCATCGCATAGAGTATCAACAATTTGCACCTGGGACTTAGTGTTGCTATACAACTCTAGTTTAAAGTTGTTCCCTGGGAAACTCAAGTCCAGATGGTAGGGACCTTTCAAAGTATCACATATTTTCAACCATGGGGCCATTGAGTTGGAGAAGAGAAATGGTGCAAAATTCAAACTGAATGGCCAAAGAGTCAAACTATAACTTGGCAATGTTGAAGAAATAAGGACAGTGGAAGCATGGACAATTGGTGGAGTCTGAGTACCCAAGATGTCTAAGTCATTCCACGACACTAAATTAGGCATTGCTTGGGAGGGAACCCAAGGTAGAGACAGGCACTTAGGCACCTAGGTATGGCTGTTCTGACCCCTGTGTTTTATTATCATATTTTGTGCATTGAGAATAATGCAAAGTTTTTCGATGGGGTGTGAGTAGTTATAGGCCTCAGTAAAGTCTGAGTAACCTTGGCCTATAACTATCCAAATTTTGAATCAAGGTGCTTTCTTGTTTGTGTTCTTTTTCCCAAGGATATTTACTTTCAATTGAACTGGCATGTTTAGGATGTGTATTTAGTATTAATAACATGTAGTGCTGATGTATATGGCATATGTTTTTTTTTGTGTGTGTGAAAAATGATACCCACCAAAAATTTTGTTAGTTAGTATTGATAGCGACCATGCATGTTTGATTGTTTGACAGTGCATGTTCTCATAATAGAGGTGTAATTGTGATGAAAAGCATGATCTGAGAGTCTTTGTTAATAGTGTAATATGTGCTATGTGTGTGTGAGCTTTCTTTGCTAAATTCTTATGTTGTGTTTCAATTTTAAACTTGCATGTCACTTTAACTTTGTAGGTTAATTGGTTAGGAAAGAATCCTCGGTCGTTATTCATATTAGTCCACTGTCTTGACCCAAAACAGATCGCAACTAAAAAAGATAAATAAAGCGAAAATAACTCATAAGATATAAGAAATCTCTCAAAACCTGGAGTCATGAGTACAAGAGAATATAAAATGGTACTGAAGAGTAAATACAAATGTCTCAAAAGCAAATATAATATTGTCTCATAATATTAGATACGTGGTCTAAAAGATAAGAAAATTAAAAAAAGACCCAAAGATCCACTGCGACTCGAAATCTGAACCTCTCCTCTAAGATCTGAATGGTATCGATAATGCTCAGATGGAATGATTAAGTACCCTATCCTGAACCATGTGCATGATCTACAAGGAGGAAACAAACTAGGCGTGAAAACACCGAAATATAACTAGTAGGTCCAACTGACTAGGCAAGAGAAATTGAACAAGTATGTCATAATGAAGAATATTATCACCTGCATCACAATGGTTAGTACATAGTACATTAAATCAAGAATATTATAGATGGTAAACTGACCCAATGATCTAGTGGAATGCAATGAAAGAAAGCAATGGTGCTATATGCTATATATGAGGTAAAATCACGACCGTCGCAGGGCCAATGTACACATCTATTGAGTCGAAGCTACAAGATAGAACCCAGGGGCATCATAGGCCATATACTAAGATATATACAATAAGGCGTAGCAGACCATAGTCAGAAGTAACTCGATGCGTTGCAGGCCATAAACACTGTCTCAATATGCATCATAATGTCTCAAATGATGTAAATGTAGTGATAAATGTGCATAATAATGGGCCTAATCATACATCAAATGTGTGCATACCAATGCAATCAATCATATATAACATGTGTGCATACTAATGCATCCTAACAGAAATAAGATCCATGCATGCCAATGCACCCATCCAGTATAGGATATATCCATAACAATGCAACAATAGAGCATAAGAATATATGTATACTAATGAAACTAGTCAATATAAGATGGTGCATACCAATGCAATAATAGAGCATAAGAATATGTGCATACCGATACAACTAGTCAATATAAGATGGTGCATACCAATGCAATGACGGAGTATAAGGATATACTATATCTCGTCTCATCACCAATCACAAATAACCATATGTCATTAAACAAACTCCACAAGTACCCCAAATGGGCTCATAACTCCCATATTGATCATACTCATCATCAATTAGTCACAACATTAGCCACGAACCCTTTCAAGTCTCATGCTATCATAATGATATCGCAAGTTATCTGAAGACATAAGATTTCGTCTCAATTAATCAATAGGATCACTATTTACTCAATATTTGACATAACTGACCTCATATTCCTATCAAATTCATTCATATCATTATATCGTATTACAATTCAATCTACATCTCACAATTATCATATAAACATGTTCAATAGCTCAAATTCAATCCAAAAAAGGTTAGCTGAACCTATCTCGATGCTGAAACCGCACTCAAACAGGTTTTCAATCCACTCAAGCCTCCAAATGATCAATAGAGCGATCAACCATATCAAGAATGGACACTACACATCTAGAAATGTATTTTGATCCCATATTGGCATATTTTACGCTTAGGGGCAAAATGGTCAAAATTAGAACTAAAATTCAAAAGTTTGAAATCTGAAAATCGACTCCAAAATTAGATTCTACACGAAAAATGAAGTTCATGGATGAAAATCCCACTAAAATCGAGTTCAAATCGATAAAGGAATCCTCATTTAAAGTTTCAAAATCATAGATCGAAAATCCCCAATTTTGGATATTCAAAATCATGAAATCCAAGTCAAAATCAAGATAAAAACCATGTGAATTAATCAAAATGATGTTAGAAACACTTACCCAAAAGATTTCTCTAAAAAACCCTCTTCAAAAATCATCTCTAAAAGCTTGAAATATTGAAAATTGAGTGAAAATAGGGGCTTTATATCTTTAAGATGGACTCAGCGAAAATGTACTCCACAAAGATGGACCTTTTTAGCAATCATGGAGCACAAAAGTGTCGCGGAGGTTCTTCCGTGAAGGTGGATTACAAATCTTGGCTGCATTAGATACCCCCACACCAGCCATGTCAAAACGCAAAACGGTCTCCCAAAACTCATCCGAACTCAGAATTTCATAAACCTTATATGTATCTATACTAGAACGATTGATCTGGACTCAATCAAAATTTTATTTTGAGATCTCAATGACACATTTACCAATGCAAGTCAATTAAACTAGTTTAAAACTCAATTACCAAAACTACCATCGAAAACTCAAAATATTATGATGGAAACATTTATAGTATTATTTTACCAACTGAATCTATTAGAACTGTCATAATTTCAGTTCGAGCTTCCAGCCCTGAATATTGACCAAAGTCAATTTTTGGTTTCACAATGGACTAAAATCACAACATTGGGCCTAGAAACCTCATTTTAACTCCAAATTCTATTCTATAACTTCTGTACGTCAGTTTTAACATGTCGGAGCTAATGGAATCAACTCATCCCCGATCCAACCTCTGAAATTTAGAGTGGTATAAAAACTCACTTTTTCAACAACTTAAGCTTTCAAAAGAGACCAAAACTCATATTTTCAACTTTTAAAACTCCCGATTTCAGTGCTAACCACTCAAATAGTTTAAAGTAGGCCCAAAGCAACTTACAAAAGGGTGAAACAGTAAATTTCATAGATAAATTCAAAAATGACCAACCAGGTTATTACATCCACTTAGCCTAAATAACCAACCAAATGTGTAATGTACCCTTGATCCCAATGTTTGAGCCCGGCATGTACCCTTTTCCTTGTAAAAACCTAAGTTGCCTAGCCTTGTTAAATGTATAATCCTGAAATTGGCCTGGTCCTTCCGTGAATATTGTGCACCTTGACTGAGTCAAAAAGCTTAAGTTGAGAGTGGCTACCAAAAGTGGTCTTGGTTCATAACATGGATATTGTGCACCTCGACTCAGGCCAAAAGCCTAAGTTGAGAGTGCTAGTGTAAGGGTAATAGCATAAAATGAGGTGGAAGCTAGTGATACATAGAAAAAAGGATAAAAATATGTACTGAGTGCAAGAAAAATGAGTAGATGCCTAATCAATGAGCTAAAAATAAAATTAATGTGAAAACAAAAGGCAAAGAGCTAAAAAATGAGAGTAAGGCACCCAGAAAAGCTTGAAATAGGAGAAGGGGAGAATAAAGTGAAAAATAACAATGTTAGAAAGGCAAAAGTAACGCAATGTCAACGAGAGCCTTTAGTCACTATGTTCCCAAAACAACATACCAAAACCCCCTAAGTCTACGTTACAAGCCAATAAAGTTCTATAGTGATCCTAGTCCAAGCAGTTGAAGGTCATAGTAATGAGTATAAGGGCAAGTATATGTTATTGAGCATGGTATTTGAATATATTCTATGAGATTAAGTGATTTTTTGTAGTCCCAAGCATTGAATCTGAAAATATCATCATGAATAGGATATGGGACTTCTTTTTGTGAGGGAACTTGCATTGCACTATTGGTTTTAGACTAATTCAGTGACTGTTGCTTATTAATGAGTGTCTTGGTTGTCATAGTTTCACTGTCACATGTATTAATTGGCATTGGGCTGCTTGATAGCTATATGATATGCATTTATAAGTGGGGTGGATATCTGTGCTTGGGTCTGAGATGACGTGTGCCATTAGATTGAGGTATGTGTGTTACTGTGTTACTTATATAGATTGAGTCCGTGGCTTGAGGACAAGCAACAATTTTAAGTAGAGGGTATTGATGTGGTGTCAAAATATAACACTTTTAATGCTTAAAACTTGAAATTTTATGTGTTCTCGAATGCAATGTTAGTAGAATTGATGTATCTTTTATGTTTGTTTTGCAGAATTACAGGGTTTGGCATGATTATGCAAAAGGTGTATAGAACTTTAAGTTTCTGTGTTCTACAACACCCTTTATAGGCCGTGGAAGTTTCCACGGGCCGTAGAGTTGGTTTCGTAGCAAAATTCATAGAAGGGGAGATTTTTTAAAGTTGAATCTAGACCATGCAGACAAGCTGTAAAACTATGTATGAGTCATAGATATGGTTCCATACCCTAAGCATAAGAAAATGGGAAGTTACTGAAAAGTCATCAGAAAAAACTCTTCATGGGCTATAAGTCTTTATATGCCCCGTAGATAGGTCTCGTAGAAGTCAACCCCACAATTGAAGATGAAGTGCACGAAGCCCCGATTATGGGTCATAGAATCTTATACGGCTCATAAAGATGGTCGTAGAGCTTGCCAAACCCAGTGCTCCTATTTTCATTTGGTGTTGTATTTTAAGTAGTATAAATATGTTTTGTAGGTTATTTTTTAGAGTACAACCAGAGAGAATCAGTATAGAACATGAGAAACATTGTGAGACACTTGGAAAATAATATTTTGTGATCTTAATTCATACTTGTGATTTTGAATGAAGAGCTTGGATTTCTTGTTCTTAATTTCATTCTTGTAAGTGCTTAATTATGCTATTCAACATTATTATTCTTACATCTACAATTATAATGAGTAGCTAAATCTGCAACTAGGGTTATGGGAACCATAAAGAACTAAGGTAGAACCGAATAATTCATAATTCTTGGAAAGTGTGCATGCATGTATTAATTGATTCTCTTCATTTTTATTGCTTTTTAACGGTGGCCAATGTTAGAATTCACTTTTTGTTACCGACTTGATCAAGGTAGTAATGAATAGAAAAAGGAATTAATTAACAAAATTCGATTAATGTTTCTCATCTAATCAACCAAACTAGATCACGGGGAGGTTGTACTAGAATAATAGGTAAAGGTTTGTAATGTCACACTGCAGGGATGGATCGAATCAAGTAGTGAAATTTATCTCTCGCCTGGATCAAAGGGTTTATTAAACTTAACTTATCATTCTGCATGCTACACACTAGAAAAGAATATGATTATCTAGTAAAATCAAGTAAGGGAATCATAGGGAACACTACATCCTAGTTACTCTTCTGATTGGTTTCACATACTTGTCTTAGTTTAGGATTTCTTTCTACAGTTTTATAAATCCCCTCCTTTGGGGAGATAAGTAGGTCAATCAACTCTAATTGCTTGAAATTACTCTAAGTCTACCATATTCACCATGGGTTTGACCCTAAACTTTGTTAGGCTATATATCTTGACAACGACCACTTTAACCTTCAAAAAGGAGGTGTAGCTTGGCCGAGATCAACATACTTGTTCATTAATTTTACTATTGGTTTGACATACTGGTGCACTTCGGTGTGCACAACCCTACTTTATTTCCTCTGTGTAGATCAAGCATAGGGACCTGTATAGAATAACTGATTCACTCTAGTAATGCATTTCTCCATCCATCTAGATCTTAGCAGTGAGGGTCAAATTTCGAGTCACTATGGATTTTTAAAGTTTTCTTTATTGTTTTATTTTAGACATTGTATCAAACATTATCAGCTCTGTATTTCATTTTGAGACTATGGTACTTACTATTCCACACTATTTAGATACTTTGTACTCATGACCTAAGGTTTTGGGATTTTTTATGATATACTATGGTTGTTTCCGCTTACCTTGTTTTTCTTTAGTCGCGATCTAATTTTTGGTCATGACATGTTCGGTATTAGAGCCCTAGATTCGTTGGGCTCATGAGTCAAGAGCGGGGTTTCTAGTAGAGTCTCACAAATTTGTGTGTAGACGTACAGACCCATCCTCTGGAAGCTACGGGGCACATGATAGAAAAAGTTTTCATATCTTGCTTATATTTGTGGTTTTATTATATTAACTTTTTAAAACTGTCTAATTTACTCCTTCTACACAGATGCAGATTACTAAATCCTATCGACCAGTAGGAGAGCTATAGTCAGTTGATGTGGCTTCCACTCGAGGTCGAGCTAAGGTTCGTGGTAGGGGTAGGGGTTGATGCCGGGCTAAAGGGGCACCTGCCTAGATGATGGACTAGATCGGCTTTTCTAGAGCTTGATTATGAGCTAAAGAGGCCTACAGATCCTATTACTTTACCCTCAATCCTAGATGCTACACCTTTAGTTCAAGAGTTGCTTTTGAGGGTACTAGCCAGATTGGAGGGAGCACCTGTTGTCCTAGCTACTATTGATATACCAGTTTCTATAGCACCAGTTGGTCCTTCTATAACTCCAGCTGAGCTAAGGATGATTCATGTGGGTCCTTCATTAGATCCAATGAATCTTTCTATGACTGTTATGACTTTGCTTCAGACATCTCGATCGAGTTCGGGTGCGTAGTTTCAGAGATTGGCTATTTGTCCATCTATTGCACCATGCTTATTTATGGTGCCACCATCATTTACTAGTCTAGCCATGTCCTCAGCATACCAAAAGAACTTTGAGTAGTTTCTGCATTTTGCTTCCCCGAGGTTTAATAGAAACCCTGGTGATAGGACCTATGATTTCTTGTCAGAGTGTCAGGATCGATTGTGTAATTTGGCCATTTTAGAGTTGCATAGAGGTTCTTATTCCTCTTATCAGTTCACTAGCCTAGCTAAGGATTAGAAGAGGTCAGTATTGGCTCATCGACCTATTGGATCTTCAGCCATTAAATGGGTGTAGTTCAGTAAGGTATTTTTAGAGTGGTTCATACCATATACCCTTCGGGATGGCCGTTGAGATGAGTTTGATAGAATTTAGTAGGGTTCTATGTCAATTTCGGAATATGAGGCGAAATTCTATGTATTGTCAAAATATGCCCTGTCTAGTATTCCTAACTGAGTTTGAGAGGATTTGACGATTCACTAAGGGATTGGTAGGGTATCTATAGGAGCCTATAGCTTCCTTGGTGTTGGATAGAGGTACATTTTAGAGTATAGTGGACTACGCTGCATGATAGAGCATACCAGACATGAGACACAGGGTGGTGGGAAAAGGTTCCATCAGCATGGTCAATTTAGCGGACACTAGCCACGTGATCAAGAGTTTCAGAGGCAAGGCTATCAGGGTCAGGTAGTTCAGGCAATTTTTCTAGCATCTGATAGTGTTGACAGGTCTAGGCCTACTCAGAAAAGCCATGATGGCTCTCTTGGTTCAGCTAGATGTTGTAGTTCTTTGGCGTAGTCATCTCAGGGGAGATACCCAAGGCTTGTTATGTTTGTGATGAGGTTGCGCACTTTGCCAATAGTTATCCACATCATGTATTTCCTACTCAAACTTCAGAACCTCAGCCAGCCCATCCAGCTCCAGTACCAGTAGTTAGAGACACATCTCAGGGCATGAGGGGAGGCATCAGAGAAGGTCATAGAACAGTGAGAGATGGAGCTCATGGAGGCCCATAGGTGAGTTCTGGTCGTAGCGTTTGTTATGTTGTCTCAGATAAAGCCAAGGTAGAAGCCTCTAGTGTAGTCATCATAGGTGTGGTTCCAGTGTGCCATTGTTCATATTCAGTTTTGTTTTATCTAGGCTCTACTTATTCATATCTGTCAACTTATTTTTCTTCAAATATGTCTATTAGGCATGAACCTCTTACCTAGCCTATTTGTGTTTCCACCTCGATAAGTGAATCAATAGTGGTTAATCAGGTATATTGAGGTTGTATTTTGACTTTCATAGGGAGAGATAATATTGCTTACTTGATATTTTTGGATATGGTAGACTTCAATGTAATATTGGGCATGGATTGCTTATCGCCTTATCATGTTATTTTTGATTGTCATGTGATGATGTTCACCTTATCTTGCCCCAACTTTTCTCAGTTTGTATCGACTCGAGCACCTTGCTTCTATCCTAAAGGTGTTATTTCCTATATGTATGCCTATCGGTAGATGGAGAAGGGATGCTTGGCATATTTAGCTCATGTTTGGGTTGTTTCTCAAGAGTCTCCACCATTGGAGGACACCAGGGTAGCTAGAGAGTTTAAGGATGTATTCTTGATTGACTTACATAGTATTCCTCTAGATCGTGATATTGACTTTGCTATTGATGTGGAGCCAGGCACTAAGATCATATCTATTGTCCCTTATCGAATGGCCTTGACTAAATTGAAGGAATTGAAGGAACAATTGGAAGATTTATTAATGAAAGGGTTTATTCATCTAAGTGTATCTCCCTATGGTGCTCTTGTGTTATTCATGAAGAAGAAGGATGGCACTATGCATATGTGTATTGATTATTGCCATCTTAACAAAGTGACCATTAGGAACAAATATCCTTTTACTTGCATTAACAATATCTTTTTACTAGTTGTAGGGCGCCTCGATATTCTCCAAGATTTATTTAAGGTCCAACTGTCATCAGATAAGAGTTTGGGAGTTTGATATCCTAAAGACAGTTTTCAGGACCTGTTATGGGCATTATGATTTCGTGGTTATGTCATTCGGGTTTACTAATTCCCCAACTGATTTTGTGGAGTTGATGAATTGAGTGTGTAAGCTCTATTTAGACATCTTTGTGATTGTATTCGTAGATGATAGCTTGGTTTATTCAAAGAATGAGGTCGATCATTTTCAACACTTGTGGACCGTACTTTAGAGATTGAGTGAAGGGAAGTTGTATGTGAAGTTCTCAAAGTGTAAGTTTTGGCTCGAGTTTGTTGCATTTCTCGAGCATGTTATATCAAAAAAGGGTATTATGGTAGATCCTCCCAAGGTAGCAGCTGTTCAAGCGTAGGCTAGGCCTACTTCTATGACTAAGACTCAGAGTTTCATTGGTTTGGATGGGTATTATTAATAGTTTGTTCAGGAATTTCCTTCCATAGCAGCCCTGTTGACTAGGTTGACTCAGAAGGATATGGCATTTCAGTGGTCGAAAGAGTGTCAGACAAGCTTTAAAAAGCTTAAGGATTTGTTGACTTCAGCAGCTATTCTTGCTTTTCCCAAGGAGGGTGTGCCATTTGTGGTATATTGTGATGCTTCTGGTGTGGGTTTGGGTAGTGTACTGATGCAAAGGGAGAAAGTGATAGCTTCTACTTCTAGATAGCTGAAGGTGCATGAGAGAATCTACCCTACGCATGATTTGGAGTTGGTTGTGGATATGTTCGTGTTAAGTTGTGGCAACATTATCTTTATGGGGTGCATTGTGAGATTTTTACCGATCATCAGAGTCTCAATTACATCTTTTCTCAGCCTAATCTAAACATGAGACAGCATACGTGGTTAGAGTTGCTAAAGGACTATTATATCTCTATTTTATATCGCCCCAAGAAGGCCAATGTGGTGGTAGATGCCTTGAACCAAAAGGCTACTAGCGCGGGGAGTTTGGCATTCTTGAGGACTGAGGAGTGGCCCTTAACTTTGGAGGTTCAGTCACTTGCTAGACAGATGGTTCATTTGGATATTTCTACTCCTCAGAGTATATTGGCCATTGTTGAGGCTAGATCTTCCATGCTTGATAAGATATGTGCTCATCAATTTGAGGATCCCAGATTATGCATGATTTATGAAAAGTGTTGAGAGGTGAAGCCAAAGTGACTTTTATTGATTTTGAGGGCATATCGAGGATTAGTGGTAGAGTTTGTATGTCTAAGGTGGGGGATTGGGTGAGATTGATATTAGAAGAGGCCCATCATAATTGATTTTCCATCCATCTAGGTGTGACAAGGATGTACCATGATCTAAAATGCATTATTGGTGGCTCGGATGAGAAGGGACAAAACTGGATTGGTCAAAGTATTTAAATTGCCAATAAGTCAAGTATGAGAACCAAAAGCCTGGTTGGTCGATGCAGAAGATGCATATTCCTACGTGGAAGTGGGAGAGAGTGACTATGGCTTTTTTTTACAAGTTTGCCCAAGGCCTTAGGCAAGTTAGAATCATTTCGGATAGTTATTGATCGTTGACCAAGTCGACTCACTTCCTACCGATGAAGACTAGCTAAAGATGGGAGCATTTGGTAGGGTGTATGTCCTGTATATTCTCCTATTGCATGGGGTGCCAGCATTTATAGTGTCAAATAGAGCGTTTGTGTTCACTTCCCACTTTTGATGGGCTCTACAGAATGGTTTGGGTACTAGAATAGATTTAAGTTCAGCTTTTCACCCTTAGATCAACGATTCATTCGAGCACACCATTCAGGTGTTGAAGGACATGTTACGGATCTTTGTAATAGATTTTGGGGCCCGATGGGACAAGCATTTACCATTGCCAAAGTTTTCATATAACAAGAGTTGATATTCTAGCATCCAGATAGCACTATTTGAGGCCTTATATGGCAAGAGGTGTAGATCGATGATTGTATGGTTCTATTCAGATTAAACCGAGGTATTGGGTGTTGATTTGCTTCAAGATGCCATGGATCAGATCTAACTGATTCCATGTAGACTTTTGACAGCTCAGATTCACTAGAAGAGTTATGTTAATTGGAGGAATAGGCCTCTTAAGTTCTCTGTTGGTGATAGTGTTTGGCTTAAAGCATCACCCATAAATGGTGTGATGAGATTCGGGAAGAGGGGAAAGCTCGGTCCTAGATTCCTTAGCCTATTTGACTTTTTGAGGAGAGTTCATGAGGTGGTCTATGAGTTGGCTTTACCTCCCCCCCGATTATTTTTGGTGCATCTAGTTTTTCATATCTCTATGCTTTATCGGTACATTGTTGATCAATCCCGTGTGAACTCTTATGATTCTGTTGAGTTTGGTCAAGATTCGTCCTTTGTAGAGGAGCCTATAGTTATATTGGACGGGCAGGTCTGGAGATTGAGATCCAAAGATATACCTTCTGTGAAGGTTCAGTTGCGACACGTTATATTGATGAGGCTACTTCGGAATTAGAGTCTGACATATGGGCCAGATATCCCAACCTTTTTTAGGCTTCAGATACTCTTGTTTCTCCTATGTTTGAGAACGAACATGATTTTTAATGGTGAATAATGTAATGACCTAGTTGGTTATTTTTTGTATTATCTATGAAAATTACTATTTTACCCTTTAGTAAGTTGCTTTGGGCCTATTTTGAACTATTTGTATTGTTGTAACTGGAATCTTGTGTTTTTATGTTTGAAAATTTGAGTTTTGGCATTTTGGAAGTTTAAGTTGTTGAAAAAGTGTGTTTTTGTGTCATTCTGAGTTTTGGGTGCCGAATCACTGATTCATCAATTTCATTAGCTGCGGAATATCAAAACTGGTCTATGAGAAGCTATTGAACTAAATTCAGAGTTAAAATGACGTTTTTAGGTCCAAGGATGTGAGTTCAAAAGCTCATACCCGAATTCTGACAATTCCATTAGATCCGGATGGTGAAACTAATGCTACAATTGATTTGATAATAATTTTTGGAGTTTCCAAGGGAAGTTTTGGTATTTTGAGTTTTAAACTAGTTTTATTAGGTTGCATTGGAAAATGTAGGTAGGATGCCTTGAAATCAAATCTGATGATTTTGTTGATTCCAGATTATTATCTCTGGTATGGGTACATATAAAGTTTATGTAATTCTGATTCCGAATGAGTTCTAAAGGTCCGTTCCGAGTAAGGAATTGGACTTGGGCAATGCTGGTGCACAGGTTTCTTGTGCAACTAACTTTCTTCTCCATGTTTATGTGATTCGAACCGCATTTGCAGGTAATGCACTGATCCTTCTCCATGTTCGTGAAGCTTTGTTGACCTTTCACTCCGCATTCGCGGACCATCCCCCACTTCGTGGAGAACATTTTACACCTGTATGGTGATATATTCGAGAACCACCATTTTCATCCCTGTTTCAAACTTTCAAAGCTTTTGAGGTGATTTTGGAAGAGAATTTTTGAAGAACTATTTTGGGTAAGTGATTCTAACATCATTCTAATTATTTTCCATAAGTTTTATCTCGATTTATTGTTGAGTTTGATGATTTTTGATGTCCGAAAATTGGAGATTTTTAGACTATGATTTTCAAACTTTAAATGATAATTTTCCCATCTATTTGAACTCAAGTGTAGTGAGATTTTCACCCATGGAGTCCATTTTTAGTGTAGAACCTGATTTTAAAGTCAAATTTTAGATTAAGGAACTTCAAATTTTAGCCTTAAATTTGACCATTTTGCCCTTAAGCCTAATTGGTGCCAATATGGGTATCAAAATTTATATCTTGATGCGTAGCATCTATTTTTGATAGATATTGATTGATTTAGGGATCATTGGAGATTAGTTGATTGAAAGCTTGTCCGGGTGCGGTTTTCAGCTAACCTTTTTGGGACTAAATTTGAGTTATTGATCATGTTTATATGGTAAATGTGAGATCTAGGCTGTTCATCAGTAAGTCTGCTGCTACGATGGGATACTGTTGTAAATATGATTCCAGTTGAGCTGAATTATGAGTAAATTATGACCATATTGCTAAATTGAGATAAATCTTGTTAATTGAGATTCTCTAGGATATTATTGTGATAATGTGAGGCTTGTGGTACTGATTGGGAAATGTCGTGGCAATTGATGGTTTATGAGACACTTTTAATGATCATGAGTATAGTTTGTGGATGAGTGAGGTCTAGTATTGTTGTTATACTTGATTTTCGGATATAAGTATAATGTGCATATATTTTGGGGACAAGTGAGATCCAGTACTGTTGGCATACTTGATCATTGATATGATTATGACTATATGAGATGTTATGATAGATTGTGACTTCGGTTGTGGCACTTGATTTTGCTCCATAATTATATGAGGATTATCTATTAGTACTCTTATCATGATGTGATAATATTATGTGTGTGTATATATATATATATATATATATATATATATATATATATATATATATATATATATATATCTAGATTAGTATCATTGATTTATATTTATTTCAGGTTGCATTGTATCATCCCTTGACTCTGATAGGACGCAAGGGTAATATAATCCACATTTGTACCACTCCCTTGACTCAGGTAGGAGGCAAGGGTAAGATTCATACTTTATGAATTCCTTGACCACCTGTAGGTGGCACGGACAGGACACTTTGATACTCCTTGACCACGGGCAAATAGAAAGGTTGAGAGACACTTGGTGTATGATCTGATGAGACTTCATGTACTGTATCACATCTCTTATTGTGTTACCATCGTTTATGTTAGATATGGAAAGATTGAGAGACACTTGGTGTATGATCTGATGAGACTTTATGTACTATATTAACATCTCTTATTGTGATGTACCACCAGTTATGTTAGATATCTTATCTACCCTTAGGTATATTTTATTACGTACTAACCTTTTTGGATGTAGGTGTAGGATTCTTCGTCATTACATACTTATTCGATTTCTCTTACCCAGTCGATTGAACCTACTAGGTATACTTCGCTGTGCTCGCCTCTACTTTGTTTCATCCCAGCAGATCGAGCACAGACACCCATACTAAGTAATTGATTCACTTTAGTAGTGCATTTCTCCATCCACCTAGATCTTAGCTATGAGCCTCTGAGTTTGAGTCACTGTAGATCTTTGAGATTTCCTTTACTATTTTCTTTCAGACATTATCAGCTATGTATTTCATTTCAAGACTGTTGTATCTACTTTTTCACTATTTAGATGCTCTTGTACTCATGACCTTAGGTTTTGAAATTTATTATGATATATTATGGTTGTTTCCACTTTAGCTTGTTCTTCTTTAGTCACGATCCGATTTTGGATCGTGACACGTATACATAAAGAACTCCCACCATTCCACTCAATGGTAGGCTCATTTGGGAATTGGAACTTGGCACCATGGGTTTGATAATTTATGGTAGCATAAGAAGCATGAACCAATCCACCCCGAGTATAATATCAAAATCAACCATGGAAAGCTCTACCAAATCACAAGGAATAATTTTATGAAGGATAGACACGAGACAACCTATATGGATTTTTTGTGCAATAATGAACTCACCAATAAGAGTATTAACTTTAAAAGGCTCAACTAGAGTTTCAAAACATGCATGAAATCTATTAGCAAGAAATGGTGTGACAA
The DNA here is from genome assembly GCA_026153255.1 of Solanum medicagineum. Classification (NCBI taxonomy): domain Eukaryota; kingdom Viridiplantae; phylum Streptophyta; class Magnoliopsida; order Solanales; family Solanaceae; genus Solanum; species Solanum medicagineum. Next base: position 21,555 of record JAPFFP010071816.1, read on the forward strand.
AAGACAAGTTTTCCCTTGGATCTAAAAGTGCATAAGCATCAAAATCACAAACTTTTAATATACTGATAATCATATCCGGGGCTTCTTCCACCTCTTGATGACCATGAAGGGCATACAACATGTTAGCTTTTGGGGCTCCTTGTGCTTGTCAGCCCTTGCCATAAGGTCTTGCATTCCCACTCCTACAATCCTTTGCATGATTGCGGGATTTCCACATTTAACGCAAGCATTGGAGCCGGCTAGTCTTTCACCCTTATGAAACTTTCCATACTTTGCACAATTAGGAGAAGCATATGCACCTATGGCCCCTTAGGGCTTTAGGTTAGTCATGTTATCTTTGTTGAACTCTAGGGGGAGGAGTACTAGATGACCCTTGATTTCCTTGCTTTTGATCACCTTGGAATTTACCATGGCCACCACTGCTTTTGTGGAAGAATCCACCACTATCCATCCTAGCTCTCCTGGATTCCCTAGACCTTTCCCTCATTTTCTCATCCTCGATTTGTTCCGCATAGGTCATTAAGTGGGAGATATCCATTTCTTTAATAAGCATAGCCATTTTGCATTCTTTGGAGACCTTTTACAAAACACGGAATATGAATTTACTCATCCTAGCGCTTGGGTCCGATACCATGAATGGAGCATACTTGGAGAGATTTATAAAGTTGATAGAATATTCTCTCATACTCATGTGCCCTTGATTGAGGTTTATGAACTCCTGCACTTTGGCCTCCCTCAACTCTAATGGAAAGATCTTATCCATAAATGCCTCTTTGGGTTCCTCCTATCTAGCCCGGCCTACTTCCTTATCTTTTTCTTCAACCCTTTAATCATACCAAACCTTTTCCACCCCTTTCAATTGATAGGACAAATGCTCGGCCTTCTCCTCTGATGGAACACCCATGACGGCTATAATTCTATAAGCCTCATCAAGAAACTCAATCGAGTCCTCATCAACTTTTGATCTATGTAAATCTGGCAAGTTCATCCTCATGAAATCACGAACACTTGTGGCCTGGGATTTGCTTGAGGAGGAATGACAACCTCTTTATTAGCTTGGTCAGCAAAATCTTGGGCCAACATAGTGAAGGCGTTCCTAAACTCCACATAAGAAACATTTTCCTCTTGTTGTTCGGGAGGGGCTTGATCTTCGCACATACCTTTTTAAAGGTGCTCCCCTTGGTGGCATTTTCTAAAATAAAAAATAGGGTGTTGTTGGTTAGAGGAATAACCTTAGATACTTATAATGACACAACATGAATCATAATGAAGTAAAACATTTCCTAAAACAACCTCATAGCCTCCAACTCATAAATGTAGTGCACTTCACACCCATGAATAAGACTCTACCTAATGCAGCGTGTTGGATTTTTGAGGACCATGTACAAACCTGGTGCTCTAATACCAAGCTTATCATGACCCAATCCTATAGCCTAGGTGCAACAAGGTGAATGAGATACCCGAAGGCAACCCAAACAAGCCTCTTAGCATATCTTGTGCTCATCCATGGTTGTGGAATAATAAGCAAACGTTCAACAAGTAATTCAAAGGGAATACGGGCTTATGACTCTCGCTATTGGGATACATAAGCGTAAGGGATTTGCATGATCACATAACACGTAAGACTAAGGGAAGAGCAAGTATGACTCAAGCTATGGGGAAGTAGGAGCTTAGGACCTTCATCACCTTCCATCATCATCAATAACATCAAATAGCATCACATAAGGGATAGGGACAAAAGGACAAATCTCCATAAAAGCTCAACACATCATAATAGGTATATATCATAGTATCCAACAACACCTTTAAAACATGAGTAGGATGGGGGGACATGATATGTTTTGGGCTCACCCTTAAAGTACTAAAGTAAAATGAAACATAGTCTCATCATAAGCAAGATAGAAATCAGATATTATCCCCTAAATGGAGGAATCACCACTTAATCATCTTCACAAACCAAGCTAACCATGTGGAGGAGGATGAATAGGAGCATCGGTCCCTACATGGTTAAATCATGTAGGCAAAAAGTATGTGTTGGTACTAGAAATTTACTACTATGTGGGATGCAATGCAACAATAGATAATAAACGTCATAACAAGATACGTAATCATATACAATAGAAATAAGCTCAATATCACATGCATGAGGATGCTTTGATAAAATCATTCTTGCTAGATAAATATAACATACTATCATCATATGTATGTGAGAGGTTGACAATTATCGACATATAAAACTAAGCAAGCTACTACTTGAATCCAACCTAACCCCCTATATTGGAACTGGGAGACTACTTTCCATATAGAACTCTATCAACATCGCATATGCATCATCAACTAATTATAAAATGGCTTATGTGGATCTATAGTGGAACACAACTAATGAAACAAGTGGTTGCCACTAGGATTTCCTTAACGGATCTCACTTCAATGCCCCATTCGGTGCTAATTTATTCCCACAAAATACATTTGAAAACATATGCATCATCATCATCATGATCATCAACATCATCATCATCATCATCATCATCATCATCATCATCATCATCA
>JAPFFP010071834.1:0-24102 GCA_026153255.1 Solanum medicagineum
ACCATGGGTAGTTGACTTGAGATGACCTAGGTTTTGTGCATATTTATGATTGGGGTTTTGCATGTATTATCTATTTCCCTTCATGTTTAATGTTGTTTGGTGGTGGCAAACACCAAACCCTGCCTACTATCACGATCCCGACCAAGGTAGTGATGAATAGGAAAAGGGAAGTTGATGACAGGATTCAGTTGATGTGTTCCCGTCTAATCGACCAAACCTGACAAAGGGGAGGTTGACTAGGATAATAGGTAACGATTAGTTGGCATGCCATGGTACCTGACCAAGTGTCATGGTGAAATTTGACCTTCACCTTTGCAAGAAGGTTAGAAGAACTTAAGTTACCATCCTACATGCGATTCACTAATCTCAGTCATGTTACTTAGGGTTATCGAGTCAACGAACCATGGGGAACACAAATTTCCAATTTGTTCCCAATAATTGAGTATTTTCACAAATTTTAATTAGTGTTCATTTTAAGTTGTTCTTTGGATCACAACAACCCCCCTCCCCAATCTAGAGATTGTAGTTATAGACACTAGGAATGATTAGTAGTGAAATCTTATAGTCAAGCCCTCTATTCCCTGTGGATTCGACCCTAACCTCGGTAGGTTAATTGCTGATAGCGATCGCTTTTTTATTGGAGCGTGACCATCATAAAAAATTATGGCGCCGTTGCTGGGGAATAAGGCTAGGTTTGATTTGATTTCACTATTAGTTAATTCTAGTGTTAATTTTTAGAGTTTCTTGTATTTTACTATTTTTGTTTGTTTTTGTTAGTAATTCTAGGTACAGGTTGGCTGGCATTATGACTGAGCAAAAGCTTTACATTACAACCGATTTGTTGGAAGCTTTATAGAGGCGTGCCCTAGTTCATGGGCAAGGGTCCGAGGATCCCCAAATTCATCTACAAAATTTCAATCAAACGCTGAGGGAGGTCCTTGGGACAATACATCCTGTTTGGGAAGCTCTGGCTTGTCAAGTTTTCCCCATGACTCTCTGGAATGAAGCTGTAGAATGGTGGTCAATCCTCCCACCTGATGTTTGCTCAAACTGGGGGGAGATACAAATAGTCTTCCTTAGAAACTTCTACAAGGATTCCGACAAGCAAAAGCTACAGAACAATGTCTGTAACTTCAGAAGAATGCCAGGAGAACCTTTGGTAGTGGCTTCGGAGATATATAACCAGTGTTTGGAAGTAAATCAGAACCATGGTCTAACTGATGATGAATTGACGGCTAGCTTCTATCGAGCACTAACTTCTGAACTACAAGGGCAGGCTGAAGCATTGTTCATAGGAGATTGTTGGGAGTTCGTAAGGCAACCATTTAATGAGATAACTGAGATTAAGGACAAGCTATCCACAGTCGTCCAAGTCTACCAACCTTTTCAAGGGCAAGCCGGACCAACTACTAGTGCACCTATGGGAGCCTTTAGTAAATCCAAAAATGAAAATACGGCACATTGGACATGGTTACCCCATTAACATTGTATCACTGATAAATTGATCCAGATTGAGCATATGCTTGAACAAAATCTGACAAAGGTGAATGAGCAAGATGACATTGTTAGGGAGATAAATTTTGACGTCCTCAAATGCAATTACAAAGTGGAATAACAAACCATATCGATGCAAAGTCTGGATGATAGGATTGAGCAACTTGCTGAGCAACTAGAGGCAGTGCAAGATGAACAAATGAGAAGTAAAAGAAGCAGTGATAGAGCTCATAAGGAAGTCTGAGTACTTATGAATGACTGAGTCGAGCCACGACATTGAACAAGGTGCTTCTTGGGAGGCAACCCAAGCATCTTTTGTGTGTTATTTTATTTTTAGACATTTTATCACATTCTAATTATTAATTAGTAAGATAATAGTGTATTGAAATTGTTGAGACTTTGAACTAGTTGCATAAATTGGTATTTTGGTGTATTTTAAGTGATAGGGTGCAGGAACAAACCAAGAGCTGAAGAAGTAACAAATCATGCTTTGAGGTGGCTTCTACGAGCAGACCTACTAGTCCTAGTGAAGTTTACTACTCGTACTTATACCTCGTAGAGAGAAACAGTGAGTATCAAAAGGTGGCACCCATACTACGAGCGAACCTTACAATTCGTAGGATCTCTTACTAGTCATAAGTAGGGTCGTAGTGGTCATGTATGAATCAAAATTTTTCCAAGTGTTGGGTCTACTACAAGATTGGGACTTATGAGTTGAAGCCATCATATGAGTCGTAGCTCATATCTTGTAAGATAAGTCTATGAAAGTTCAAAGGACGAGCCATTGGGAATATGAAGAGCCAAACGTCTCTTGGCTCTTCATATTGCTTTGAAAAGTGTTCCCTTTTAGTTTATAATCCTCCCCCACCATTCCTTTTAACTAGTTTATGCATGCTTAAATCTTTCACCCACTAAGATCCACCAACAAGCCAAGTGCGCACTAACAGACTCATCTGGTCTTTCTTCTCCTATTCATTCATTCGTTCACCTGGATATGAGTGAAGACTATGTCTTGTAGGTCACTCGACTAGTCGTACCTACATCCTGTATTTGCAGCCCTGAACCTGAGACAATGTTTCTAAGATGGTGAAGGGTGGTTATCCCACCCCTAGGATACCAACCAAGAGATGATACATTAAAGGATGAGTAGTCAAATGAAGAAATAAATGTGCACCTTGATTCTGAGGCTAGCGTGCCCTTACCACAAGCATAATCACCTGGGGTACCAAATGCAGGAGATAGCTCTTCCCAATCCGCCGAGGAGAAGATGAAGGCATTTGCCCGCGAGTTAGTTGATGATAGAGTCTGAGCGATTGATGCACGGGTTGATGCATTCGAGGCTAGAGTCCAGAAGAGGCTTGAGGGTGCTAGGCCTGTCGACAAGAGTGTGGTGACATAAGAGTTGGCCAGGTTCAAAGCTGATTTATTGCAGCTGTTGGCAGCCCCATTTTCAGTCCTAGAGGTAGCACAAGGAGAGGACGAGGCTTTTGATTGGCTTGCCAACCGTTTGGACACCCGAGGAAAGAGGCCCCCTTTGATCCAAAGATGGCCCTGAAGAAGTCATGAAAGAAGGAGAAGCCCATACGTGATGAGGTGGTGCAGGAGTCACTTTTATTAGCGGTTATTCAGAAAGAGAGAGCACAACACAGCCCACCTCGAGAGGGTACTTCCGGTACTGCAGTAGAGGAGAATAGTCAGCCCCAGGATCCCACTGATCAGCCTGAGACCGGTGATTGATGCACCAAGATGTTTGACTTCTTCTGACCCCTGTTCTTATCTTGACATTTTGGATACTTTATTCACTTTTTAGACAATCTCTTTATTATGTTGATTTTTGGTTGTATTTAATATATTTATGTTGGATGTTATTTTTACTTCTATTTTGGATGATTATTTGTGGGTTTTCATGAATGTATCTATATATTTCTATGTTATCGTGTTTTGTTTTTTTCCTTTACTTTGAGGACAAAGTATCAACTTTTGGCGAGGATGTGGAAGTTATGGATTAAGGTGAAGTCCGAGTAGCCTCAAGTCGATAACTTCCCTTATTTTTGATCCCAAGGTTCTCTTGTCGTGTTTCTTTTTCTTTGTTTATTTTTTGTTGAACCGACATATTTTAGGAAGTATAGATAATGCGTAAATTCATGGTAGTAATTATCTATTGGCAGATACATTATTGTTAGAGTTGTTTTCAATGTTTTGATCAAAATTGAGAGCCCTCAAAATTTTTGAGGTTGTGAGTATTGATGCTTGCATACATTTTTGAGTATCTAGCAATGTTTGTTCTGATATTGTGAAGGTAAGATGAGACTGAAAGCATGACCTGTAAGTCTATAATTGATTGTGGATATAATTGCCATGTGTATTGTGAGTTTATTTTGCTGCATTCATGCTTTTTGTATGGACTCAGGACATGCCCTCATGTTTGAAGCTTGGTTCATTGACTTAGTTGATTTGGAAGTGATCTTAGGCCTTTATTCTGATAGGAAACCCAGTTTTGCCTAAATTGTCTACCAAATAAACTAGTGAATCCCTTGCTCCAAATGTTTGAGCTTGTCATGCACTCATTCTTTCTTGACACCTTGCTGACTTAACCTTATTTGATGAAATACCCTAATATTGGCCATCATCTATCCTTGAACATGTAAACCTTGATTGAGTTTAAAAGCCTAAGTTGAGGGTGGCTAGAATGGTGGCCCTGGTTTGAGACATGGATATTGTGTACTTCACCATAGGCTAAAAGCCTAAGTTGAGGGTGGCCCTTATGTTGGTATAGTAACAAAAATAAGGTGGCTAGTTGGGGTGAAAAGAAAGAAAATGATTAATCATGAGCTGGGTGTAGAAAAAAAAAAGAAAAAGTGCCTTGATCTGAAAAGATGTGCAAAAATGAGTTTGAATTAAGGCACAAATATAAAAAGTGAAAGAACAGCCCAGGAAAAGCATTAAATGGTGGGATAAAGGAAGAATTAGTGAAATTGGATGGGTTGTGAAGGTAAAAGTGTTGGTAAGCATCGTTCAAGGATAACTTTTAGTCACTAAATGCCTAAAATGCCATACCAAAGTACCATGAACCTATGTTACAAGCTCTTAAGTCCTAAAGTGATCCAAATCCACTTTGTCACTGAGCCGAAAGATGAGTATAAGGGCAAGCTTATGGTGTTAGTCATTATGCATGAATTTCAATTGTGAGAGTGAGAATATTTCTTCGGTCCCTGATTTTTGCATGTTCTTGAGTGAGTATAAGGGACTTCTTTCTAGTGAGGGCATTTGCACTACTTGAGTAGCATATGACTATACTAGTGAATGTGGAAGGTTAATACTCCTTAGCTTATCAAAGTTTAATTTTCAGGTACCTCATGATGTTCTTGTTTGCTCAATAACTTTGCAACTTGTTTTGAAAGTAGTAGTTGGGTACCTGAATTAAATTAGCTGTTGTACATTCCATTGATATAGCTACTATGTATTTCTCTTTGTCTACGTAGATTGAGTTATCGCTTGCAGAAAAGCAACAATTCTATGTTGGGGGTGTTGATGTGCTGTCAAGTTACAACACATTTGATGCTTAAAACAAAGGATTTTGAGAGTTCTTAACATGACTTTGTAGTGTTTTGATGTGTTTTTATGTTAATCTTGCATAAATGTTAGGTTGGCATGATTTTGAAGAAAAGTTGTAGATTTTGCTGAAGCATAGGCCATACGAGCCCTCCTATGAGTAGTAGCTCACGCTACGTGTCACAGGGTAGTGTCGTAGCATGATTAAGAGACCAAAAATTAGAAATCTGTCAAGTGAAGGTCACCTTTACGAGCCCCAGCCTATGATTCGTAAGACATACTATGACTCGTATAGGTGGACTCGTAGCAAGAATCAGAGAGCCAAAATATTAGACTAAAAACTGAAGACCAAGACTATGAGACCAACATACGAGTCGTAACTCAAGTAACGACTCATACCTATGGGTTTTACCAGTTCAATCCAAGATGCCAAGAACCTGATACGAGACCCCAACTATGACTCATAGGCCAACCTATGAGTCATAACTACAAAATTTATCAGATGCCAGCTGTCCTTTCTTCTTGATTTCTAGGGTTGTTTTGTAAATACTATAAATAGTTTAAGTTAGGTTTTTGAAAGGGAGTTCGAACAATAGACATTACTCAAATATATTTTTGAAGCTTTTCTTAGGTTTTAGGGTAGATTAGTGTTTTCTTTGGGAAAACTCATTTAGGAATTGGAAATCTTGCCTTGTACGCATTATAGATCAATCAAGCTTGTGAGTTTGCAACTTGTGGTGCATATCTCCTCCATTGTTATTGGCGAAACTCTCAACTATGTCTATTATTTGAACTTTTGTCTGTTTTATCTTAGCCATGATTAGCTAAGCCCTCGCAACTTGGGGTTGTGGGAACCATGGGTAGTTGACTTGAGATGACCTAGGTTTTGTGCATATTTATGATTGGGGTTTTGCATGTATTATCTATTTCCCTACATAATTAATGTTGTTTGGTGGTGGCCAACACCTAACCCTTCCTACTATCACGATCTCGACCAAGGTAGTGACGAGTATGAAAAGTGAAGTAGATGATAGGATTTGATTGATGTGTTCCCATCTAATCAACAAAACCTTACCAAGGGGAGGTTGACTGGGATAATAGGTAACGGTTAGTTGGCATGCCATGGTAGTCGACCAAGTGCCATGGTGAAATTCGACCTTCACCTTCACAAGAGGCCTGGAAGAACCTAAGTTACCATCCTGCATGCGATTAACTAATCGTAGTTATGTTACCTGGAGTAATCGAGTCAACGAACCATGGGGAACACAAATTCCCAAGTTGTTCCCGAAATTGAGTATTTTCCCGAATTTTAATTAGTGTTCATTTTAAGTTGTTCTTTGAATCACAACAAACCCCTCCATCTAGAGATTGTAGTTATAGATACTAGGAATTATTAGTAGTGAAATCTTATAGTCAAACCTTGTATTCCCTGTGGATTCGACCCTAACCTCGGTAAGGTTAATTACTGATAGCGACTGCTTTCTTATTAGAGCGTGAGCATCATTAACGGTCATGGTTTGGTGTTGTCAATGTTCTTTTTATTAGAATTTCTTAAGGCTTATGTTATTTATGATTATTCCATGCTAAAAGCTAAACCTACCTTGTTATCAATGAAAGTTTACTATGATTTATGATGATGATTATGATTAGGGCATTTGTGATGACCGTTAAAGTTAAGTTTACCAAAGATATATGTGTGATGTTAATTTCCCTAAAAGAAGTTCAAGAGAGATTCTTAAGTTCGAGCTACTCCTATAATTGCTACTTATGATTCTAAGAGTATGTGTATTTTAAGATTCCATGAGGTGACTTAGCACTGAGAAGACTAGAGATTGGCACTGATTCCGTTAGTTGACGCATGATTCGTTGAAGCTAAATCTCAATGTCTCTAACTATGTGCCACCATAGGAGCCTTATAGGAGAGACTAGTGGATCTATGGAGGCCCAAAACTTATGAAAGATGCAATTGCAAGGTTACTAAGATTTGGATATTTACCTTGGTGGGTAGATTCCCCTTTTCCCAATGAAAGGAGTGCATTGGCCTTTTCCCAATAAAAGGAGTTCATTCGATTCTATATGGTAGCTCACATAGTCTTATTATTAGTTATGGTCCATTCCCACAAGTTATATGATCTTATGACATATCTTAACATTGTGTGTTTTTTTATGCATTGTCTCATATTGATCTGAGTCATATTCCTTGTATATGTTTAAGCTTATTTCATGACTCCTTTATCTTGTATATATCCATATGTTATGTTTAATTATGATGATATTACGATTTCATTCGTACATTGCATCTCATATACTCATTACATTCCAAAAGTACTAATATATATTTTTCCTGCATGATTTGACTATGTAGGGACAGTCATTCCTCTACTAGCTCATGACTAGTAATTGGCTTTCGAGACTAGCTTATTATTATGGTGAGCCCTTAGTTCAAGACTTTACCCATTTTCCACTCTGTTCTGTATTTTGCTTTAGAGGATGTATTTATGGCCCTGAAGCTTTTACTGTCTATGTTGACTATTATGGATTTTGTTCCCCTTTGATGGAATCTGACCGTACCGGTTATGTATTAGTGGTATGTTTATGGACAAAATAATGTTATCCATTTTCGTTTATTTTTAATGCTACTTCATTGCATAGAATAATGGCCCATAGTCCCTTCCCTTTATGTTTTCCTCATAATTTTTCAATTTAATGCCTATGAATGCTTAAGATACTTAGATGGCTTAAGTGAGGTGCCTTGTCACGACCCAAGCCTAGGGCCTAGACATGATGCGGTACACGGGGAACCCGAAGGAACCCTTAGCAAGTCTCTTAACATATCATTACACATCCTTGGTCACGGAAGATATAAAATATCAGTAAAAGGTTGTAAATAAGGATAGCGGGGGCTAAGGGACATCTTTCATAGTATAAAACATCATAGAGTCAAGAGAGTCAAAGCTCATAGCATCAATACATATCTTGTCCAACAACACCTCTAGGAGTTCAAAGCTCATTGGTTGGGAAGAATTCAAATGTGCCTTTTTTGTTTGGTTCTTCCCCATCCAGTTTAGGGATACAAAGATCTAGGAGTTCATCAACTTGAAGCAAGAGAGCATGAGTGTGAGGGAGTATGACCTTAAATCAACAAAATTGTCAAAGTATGCTCCATTTATGGTCGCGAATTTGAGAGCTCGCATGAGCAAGTTTTTTTTTTGGGTCTCTTAGTTGGTCTCCAAGGAGTGCAACACGACCATGTGGGTAAAGGAAATAAACATTTCCCACTTGATGACGTATGTAGAGCAAATTGAGGAAGAGAATCTTCGTGCGAGAGCAAGAGAGTCCAAGAGGAACTAGAGTATTTTGTTCCCCATAATTCCCTAACTCTATATTACTAGATAATCGAATTCTTTTCCAATGTGTAGCATATAGAACGGTAAGTTAAGTTCTCCACCCTTTGGCCCAGGCGAGAGGCGAATTTCACTACGTGACTTGGTCCATCCCCACAGTGTCACATTAGTAACCCTTACCTGTTTTTCCAGTACAACCTCCCCTTGGATTATTTTGGTTGATTAGACGAGAAACATCAATCGAATCTTGTTAATTAATCTCTTTTCCTATTTATTACTGCTTTGATCCAGTAAGTAACACTAGGAGGGTTCTAATGTTGTCCACCATTAGAAAACATTCAATACAAAGAGAATTAATTAATACATGCATGCACACCTTACAAGAATAACAAATTTTCTAGTTTTATTGTGTTAGTTCTTCATGGTTCCCACAACCCTAGTTGTGGATTAAGCTACTCATGATCAGCGTAAATGCAAGACTTATGAATTTGAATAACATAATTGAGAACTTACACAAGAGAATGAAGCACAAGAAATCCAAACTCTTCAATACATATCATAAGAGTGAAATCAAAAGATTAAATAATGCTTGACAATTGTTTCTCAAACTCTCTAATGTTCTATCATGTCCCTGTACTGTTCCTTATGAATAATAACCTAAAAACCTATTTATACTATTTAAAATACAAAACCAAAATGGAATAGGATAACTGGGTTGACAAACTCTATGTTAAGTTTTACATGTCGTATGATATTTTACGACCCATAATTAGGCTTCCATGGGTTTCTTTTTCAAAAATGATGTTGACTTTGATGACAACCCTCTATGGCCTATATAAATTTCTATGGCCCATAGGGGGTTTCGTCTGATGACTTTCAGCAACTTCCCACTTTCTGATCCTCAGGGCACGACAACAAGTCTACGACTCATAAAGTCTTTTACGGCTCATATGCATGTTCGTAAACTCAACTTTAGAAACTCACACTTCATTGGAAATTTTTATGAAATCATCTTTACGTCCTGAAAAGTATCTATGGCTTGCAAAGGGTCTCGTGGATCCTCTGTTTCAGCAAATTTTGTACATGTAGCCCAAATATTATGCTGATTGTGGAATCCTGCAAAACAAACATAAAAACACATCAAATATACCATCTCATTGAGAACACACAAAATTCCAAGTTTTAAGCATAAAAAATATTGTAGTTTGACAACACATCAACATCCTTAACTTGAAATTATTGCTTATCCTCAAACAACGAATTCAATCTACATAAGCAACACACTAACACATAAATATCAATCTAATGATATACATCACATCAAACTCAAGCATAGATACCCACCACCACTTTCAAAATACATAAAATAGTTATCCAGTGAACCAACACAGATTAATGCATGTGATAATATTAATGCAACTATGACAACTGAGGTAGTTATCAACAAGCCACAATCACTAAATTAGTCTAATGTTAATAATGCAATGCAAGTTCCCTCATAGAAAGAAGTCTCATATCTCACTCATAATGATACTTTCAGGTATACTCTTAGAATTATCCGAAATCATTCACTCTCACAAAAGACATTCAAATTCCATGCATTGTACCATATTTTCCCCTATACTCATGACTACGACCTTTGGCTACTTGGACTAGGATCGCTTTAGGACTTCACTAGCTTGTAACATAGGATCAAGGGGCTATGGTGTGATGTTTTGGAACATAGTGACTAAATGCCTCCTTGAAACTGCGCTTTCCTACACTTTTACCCACCAACATTGTTGTTTTTTCATATCATTCTCCCTTTCTCCTATTTCAACCTTTTCTGAATGCTTTATTCTCATTTTTCTACTTTTTGCCTTGTATTTGAACATCATTTTTTTGGTTTAGCTCATTGCACCCACTGCATATTTATTTCTCCTTTTTCATGTATCACTTGTTTTCCCCCTCATTTTGTATTTACCCTTACACCAACCACCTTCAACTTAGGCTTTTGGCCTAAGTGGAGGTGCACAATATCCGACCTAGGAACCAGGGACAATTTTGGTAGCCATCCTCAACTTTGGCTTTTTGCCTTGGACAGGGTGCACAATGTTCAAGGATGGACCTGGGCCGATAACGTTTTACGTCTAATATGACTAGGTCATTTAGGTTTTTATAAAGAAAAGGTACATGTAAGTGTTAGGATAAAGGGATTTTTCACACATTTGGTTGTTCATTTAGGCTAAGTGAACTATTATGAATAACGGACAAAGATCCTTTGCTAACCATCTATCCTATAGTCTGAATCACAATAGCAGGACAAATTCTGAATTGTAGCATAGTACATGAACTTAGCAAAGTATGCTCAAACTCACATGGCACTGATTACACTAGCACAGACTTTCAGATCATGCTTTTCATCTCAATTTTATCCTCATTTATCAGAACAAGCACTGTTAACACAATTAAACATGCATGGTTACTATCTAGACTAGCTAACAAAAATTCTGTAGGTATCATTTTTCATAAAAAAATCACAAAAATACATATATGACATAGATATTAGTAGTATATATTACCAATATGACCTACACATCCTAAACATGCTGGTTCAACATTATTTAAATATCCATGGGGAAAAAGACACCGACAAGAAAACCTCTAAGATTCAAAATTTGGTACAGTTATGGACCAAGGCTACTCAGACTTCACTGAGGCCTAAAACTACCCACAACCCATTGAAGAAGGGGTGGATTGTCCTCAATGCATACAAAAAATGTAACATCAAGCGCAAGGGTCAAAAATAACATACCTGGGCGCCTAAATGCTAGTATCTACCTTAGATTGCCTCCCAAGCAGTGCCTAATTTATTGTCTCGACATGACATAGAAAACATGGCTACTCAGACTTCACCAGGTGTCAATGCTTCGTTATTAACCGTCATGGAGAGATAGATGGTTCTCTTATCATCACGAGTAATAACCATCTTACATTGTTTATTCTTCTTTAGGTTTTGTACTGTGTTGCTGGGCAATGCACTGTTTTGACATTGACTGAGTTTGAGTTGATACTTGTTGAAACCATTGTTCCAGCCATTTGATAGAAACAAAATAAGATTCAATCTTTTGATTTATGCTGGAGATGTCAGACTTAATTCCTCTTAAGGTCTCAACTTTGTCAACCTTCCTCAACAGTTTGTCAAGCATCTCCTCAACACTTAGACTACTGGCACTAGTATCATGATTGTGTTAAGAAACATAAAGACCATTCCTATAACTATCTTTGTGATCCCAGTATGCATATGTACTCTGTCCCCTTTGCCTGTTGTAGTAGCCTCCACGGTTACTTCTAGAATTAACCAGTTCCTATACCTACTTTATTAGCACCTCCATGTTGGTAATATTTTGAGCTAGTGCTTGCATAGACTCCTTCTTGTGTGTTCTAAAATTATTTGGACAGCACCCGGGTTTTTGATAGAAGGCCTATTCTTTGGCCCCCATACAGATTTAGCTTGGCCACCATATCCAGCTGCTTGGTGATGTGCTGCAAAAATACAATACTTTTGATGCTTAAATCTTGGAATTTCATATGTTGTCAATGCGATATTAGTGGGTTTTATGTCTTTTTGTGTTTATGTTTGCAGGATTACAAGTTGGCCTTGATTTTAGGGAAAGTTACAGAAGTTGCTGAGCTTTGTTGTTATACGAGACCCTTTAAGGGCAATAGACCATTCCACAGACCGTAAGGTGGTTTCGTGAAGAATTCCAGTGAGGGGCTATTTTCTGAAGTGTATTCTACGAAGATGTAGATGAGCCATAGAGAAGTTTATGAGTTGTAGAAGATGGTTCATGCCCTGAGAATAAAAGACTTGGACTTTCAGGAATTTCATCAGATGATACCCTGTTTGTGGGTCGTCAACTACTTTACGAGTCGTAGAGGGATGCCGTAGAGTTGAAGTCCAAATTTCCAGCACTCAAGTATGAGACCCTGACTACGAGCCATGGAATCCAATACGACCCATAAAGACCTTTCGTATGGTGTGCTGACTAATCCTCCTACTTTTTTAGAACATGGATTTTAATTATTATAAATAGGTTTTTTAGGTTATTTTTCAGAAGCTCTTGCCTAGTACCCAGAAAACTCAATATTTTGAGAGAGAAAATTGCAAGATCATATTGTAGAGTCTTTGAGAACACTTGTGATTTAAATTTACCTTAAAGCTTGTGATTCTTATGGAAGTTGGGTCGCTTGTTCTTAATTCTATTATGTAAGTGTTTAGTTATGTCATATTAATTCATAATTTTTGCAATTACACATAGCAAGAGTAGCAAAATTCACAACTAGGGTTATGAGAATCATGAAGAACTAATAAAGTAAAATAAGATAATTGATGATTCATTGCAGGTGTACATGTATGTATAAATTAACGCTCTTCGTTTTGCATATTTTCTAATGGTGGCCAACATTAGAACCTACCTAGTGTTTCTGATTGGACGAAGGTAGTAATGAATATGAAAAGAGAATAATTAAACGGATTCGATTGATATGTTCTCGTTTAATCAACCAAACTGGGCCAAGGGGAGGTTGTACCGGGACTAATAGGTAATGGTTAGTAATGCCCACTATGGAGATGGGCCAAGTCATATAGTGAAATTCACCTCTTAACTTCGACCAAAGTGCTTGGTGAACATAAATTATCATCCCACATGCTATACACTAGAAAAGAATTAGGTTATTTGGTGAAACTTACTTAGAGAATCATGGGGAATACAATACCATAGTTTCTCTCCATTATTGACTTCTCTCTTGTGATAATTAGTTTATTTTTTTTCATTGATGATTGTACAACCCCATTATTTGGGGAATAAGTTGGTTAATTATTCAAATTGCAAATTGGTGAGTTCTCTTGAGTCTACGTATTCCCTGTGATTACCCTAACCTTGGTTAGGTTATATATCTTGGCAATGACTGCTTTATCTTCTAAAGAGGAAGTGTAAATTGGGTGACATCACTCAGCTATCTCTGTAAATGATTGATCTAAGAATATGATCCCCATGATGGTATCAGAATGTGCTTGGCTATTTGCATCCAGGGCACGGTAGAACATCTCCACCAAAGCATAATCACCAATTTTGTGTTTAGAGACACTCCTCAAGCACTTTGTGAACTGCTCCCATGCAGTAATGATCGAGTCTCCAGGAAGATTCTCAAAGTTTTTGATTTGATCTTTCAACTTGATCTTCTTCTATCTCGAGAAGTACCTCTCCTTAAATGTCTTCTGCAACTCAGCCCAATTGGTGACCGAACTCTACGGGAGCTCTAACAACCATAGTGTTTCATAGGTTGTCAGAGATAATGGGATGACAAAAAGTTCGTAACACTAGGTGGATTCTAATGTTGGCCACCATTAGAAAGCATTCGGTACGAAGAGAATTAATTAGTACATGCATGCACACCTTTCAAGAATTATGAAATTTTTGATTTTACTGTGTTAGTTATTCATGGTTCCAAAAACCTAGTTGTGGATTTAGCTACACATTATTAGTGTAAATGTAAGGCTTATGAATTTGAATAACATAATTAAGAACTTACACAAAAGAATTAAGCACAAGAAATCTAAATTCTTTAATACGAATCAGAAGAGTGAAACCAAAAGATGAAATAATGCTTTACAAGGGTTTCTCAAACTCTCTAATGTTGTATCATGTCCCTCTGCTATTCCTTATGAAAAATAACCTGAAAAACCTATTTATAGTATTTAAAATAGAAAACCAAAATGGAATAGGATAACTAGGTCGGCAGACTCTATGGTAGGTTCTATGGGTTGTATTACATTTTATGGCCTGTTCGGGATTTTGTGGATTGCTTCTTCAAAACTGGGGATAACTTCTATGACCCCCTCTATGGCCCATATAATGTTCTATGCCCCATAGGGGGTTTCGTCTGGTGGCTTTTCAACAACTCTCCACTTTCTGATCCTCATGGCATAAAACCAAGTCTAGTGCTTGTAAAGTCTTTTATAGCTCATCTACATGTTCATAGACTCAACTTTAGAAATTCACTCTTCACTAAAGGTTGTTCCAAAACCATCTTTACGGCCTGTAGAAGTTTCTATGGCCCATGAAGGGTCTCACCTAACCTCTGCTTCAGCAAAATTTGCACACTTAGCCTGAAAATTCATTTCTTCATGTAGGGGTCAATTCATTTCCTTTGTAAAGGCCCACGCCCACAAAATGATATCCAAGGGGTGCATCTAACACTTGGTGAGGATCCAATATGTCATGTCCCAAGACTAGGGCCTAGATGTGACACAGCGAATGGGGATCCCAAAGGGACCCCAAGCAAGCCTCTTAACATGTCATTACACATCCTTGGTAACAGAAGCATTTGAATAACAACAAGAGCATAAAACAAGGGTATGGGATTAAGGGAAGCCTTTCATTTAATAAAACAACAAAAAAGTCAAGAGAGAGTCAAAGCACATATTATTATTACATAACTTGTCCAACAGCACCTCTACACTTAGAATTGAGAGGGGACCAAGACAACTTTCTGGGTTCACCCTCATAGTCAAAAGCATAGAAATAGATAATGAAAGTCTTTACATAACATAATAACAAGAGATATTTTCCCTGGAGTTGAGGACTCACCAAACTTGATTGAGAAGAAAGTACTAGTCATGGGGAGGATGAGAATGACCGTTAGGAGCTCCGATTCATACATGGTAACATCATTTAAGGATAGAGTATACGTTAGTACATTTGAATGTACTAAGTAGGATGCAATGCAACAAGGGATAGGCAACAATGCATAATTAGACAATGGATGAGCATATAGCAATATGGCATGCATGAATGCTACTTGAAGTAAACATGCTTATATAGAACATATAACGTGTGTAGTAAGGGACCATCATATCCAAGGCCTACCACCCCCTTGCAGAGTAGATTGAGGTATCAACCCCTCAATTGGTTGATGGTTGTCACACCCTACCATCCATGGTGATTGAGGTATCAACTCGTCAATTGGTTGATGATTGCCTCACCCTAGCATCCATGGTGATTGAGGTGTCAACCCCTCAACTTGGTTGATGGTTGTCTCACCTACCATCCATAGTGATTGAGATTTCAACCCCTCAATTGGTTGATGGTTGTCTAACCCTACCATCCATGGTGATTGAGACATAGCACCCCCTCAACAAGATGTAGTCAACTTACAACACTATTAGATACTTTTCATGAAATCAACACATATATACCTTCCTTTCATCATCATAAAGTGACTCAAGTCATAAGTCATGCAATTCATCAATAGCTCAAGAACCCTAAGCCGGACCTTTTATCAAACACTTGGTGGGTGTGCAATAGTAGTGTAAAACCATTCATTCAAGAGTTAAATCATGCAAGAAAACATAAAGTAAATCCACGCACCAACACTTGGTAATACCCTCATGCAATATACACGAAAATCCTTCATCAGATCTCAAGATAAATCATAGATTCATAGCTCAAAACATGCTTAAATAGTCACACTTCTAAGAAACCCCAACAATAGTTCATAGTCAAATTCATAGTAGGCAAGACCCATAAGTAAATCAACTTAGAAACATGAAATTTATGTAAAAAGGAATTTTAGGCACCATGGGTGAAAGAACACAATGGTTGAAACCCACATATCTCATCTTTGGTGAATTTATTGATGAAGACTGGAATGGAGACTTGAAGCTTGAATGAAATCCTTAAGATCCGGAATGAGATTTAGCACTTGAATTTTTGATGAAATATTTGTCTAAGTGTTTGAGAGAGTATTGGGGAATGTCTTGTATGATATGAAGGTGAAATATGGCTAAGTAATGGTATTTTTACACATGGAATGACTTAGGTCCAAAACCCAAAAGCCTTGGACCGAACAAAACAATTGGACAAAAAACATATACATCTGCGCGCCCTGGCAACAGTCGCGCCAAGGGCGCGCAGAGCTCACTAGAAATTGCATTTTGGGAAATTGAAATTTTGTTACGTTTACTCTAATATTAGGGTTAAACACATTTCACACTTAATTTTTTCCCTTGATCAAGTATATGAAGTAGGATTTTTGATATCATGCACAAATTTTGAGATATATGGAAATTATGATTTTGGGCACTTCTGAGGCACATTTTCAGGCACTTTTTGGATCGTTTCAATATCTTCCCCTTAGGAACATTCATCCTTGAATATCAAAGAACCGTAAATAAGAAGAGTAATCATGAAGAATTCATCCCCACGAGAATGCAATAACGCACTTAAACACCATTTTCAAAAATCTCAACATAGGTGTCAAAATTGCCATGAATTTGTCAACATAAATATAAATGCATGCAATGACATAGAGGGTTGATACATGAGATATGAAATCACATGGAAGACTTAGAATTAGTACCTTAGCCTTTAGTATAATAGAAGAGACAGGGATATCTCTTTTGCATCTCCGCTTCGGCCTCCCATTTAGAACTCTCGACTTGTTGGTTCCTCCAAAGTACCTTAACAGAAGCCACATCATTGTTCCTCATCCTCTTTACTTATCTATCCAAGATCTCTATTAGGACTTCTTAATACGTCAAGTTGTCTTGACCAACACCCAAAACATTGAATGGGACAGTAACATTTGGGTCACCCACACATTTCCTCAACATGGATACATGAAAGACCGAATGAACCAAGTCCATTTCACTAGGAAACTCCAATGCATAGGCTACCTTACCAATCCTCTTCAACACTCTATAAGTACCTACATATCTTGGACTCAATTTACCCTTCTTACCAAAACAAACAACACTCTTAATGGGTGATACCTTCAAATAGACCCAATCGCCAACCTTAAATTCAAGTTCCCTTCTCCTCACATTGGCATAGGACTTTTGACGACGTTGGGCTATTTTCAACCTTTCCTTAATCAACCTTACCTTCTCTATAGCCTCCATGACCAAATCCAGACCCAACAAAGCCATTTCCCCTATCTTAAACCCTCCAACCAGTGACCTACAATACGTACCATATAGAACCTCAAAAGGAGCCATACCAATGCTAGAATGATAGTTATTATTATAAGCAAACTCAATCAATGGAAGATAGTCATCCCAACTACCCTTAAACTCCAAAACACAAGCTCTAAGCATATCCTCATGAGTTTGGATTGTTCTTTCAGTTTGGCCATTCGTTTGAGGGTGAAAGGTGGTACTAAGCTTAACCTTGGTACCAAGACCTCTTTGGAAGGACCTCAAAAAGTGTGAAGTGAATTCAGCACCACGATCCAATATGATAGACAAAGGCACCCCATGAAATCTAAGCAACTCATGAGTGTACAACTTGGCATAATCTGCGTCACCATAAGTAGTCTTAACAGGTAGGAAATAAGACTACTTTGTCATTCTATCAACCACAACCCAAATAGAATCAAAACCTTACTAGTCTTAGACAACCCAACCACAAGATCCATGTTAATTTCCTCCCACTTCCAAGTAGGAATCTCTATGTATTGGGCTAGGCCACCCAACCTTCAATGTTCGGCTTGACTTGGTTGCAACTATGACAACCGGATACAAATTTTGCAATGTCTTTCTTCATGCCACCACACCAATACACTTTACTCAAATCTCTATACATCTTGGTAGAACTGGGATGGATAGAATAAGAATAATTATGAGCCTCAATCAAGAAGCTTCTCCCTCAATCCATCAACATTAGGCACACACAACCTACCTTGATACCTAAGCGCACCATCTCCTCCTTGGGAGAAAACCTCCACCTTGCCATCTATCTCCAAGGCCTTCAATTCTAACAAGGAGGGTCAAAGATCTTGCTTTGCATTTACCTCATCAATCAAGGAAGATTTTGAACCATCAACAACCACAATCCCACCATTATCGACCTCTTCCAACCTAACACCCAATCTAGCCAACGGATGAACCTCCCTAGCCACTTCTTTGCCCCCATCATCAACATAAGCTAGGCTACCCATAG
This sequence comes from Solanum medicagineum, assembly GCA_026153255.1. Taxonomy (NCBI): domain Eukaryota; kingdom Viridiplantae; phylum Streptophyta; class Magnoliopsida; order Solanales; family Solanaceae; genus Solanum; species Solanum medicagineum. The sequence goes on from JAPFFP010071834.1 coordinate 18,374, forward strand.
ACACCCTACTCAAAGCATCGGCCATAACATTAGACTTACCGAGCTTATAATGCACACTCATATCATAATCCTTAAGAAGTTCTAACCACCTTCTTTGTCTCAACTTGAGATCTTTTTGAGTGAACACATATTGGAGACTCTTATGATCTGTAAACATATCAACATACACTCCATACAAATAATGACTCCAAATTTTCAGGGCGAATACCATGATGGCCAATTCAAGATCATGAGTAGGATAATTCTTTACATGTATCTTGAGTTGTCTAGAAGCATAGGCTATCACCTTGCCATTTTGCATCAAAACACAACCCAAACAAATCTGGGAGGCATCCCAATACAGAACAAACCCTTCCAACCCTTCCAGTAGAGATAAGATGGGAGCAGAGACAAGCTTATCCTTCAAGGTTTTGAAAATCTTTTCAAACTCATCGTTCCACATGAATTTAGCCTTCTTTTGGGTTAACTTATTCATGGAAGAAGCAATAGAAGAGAACCCATTCACAAACCTCCGGCAGTAATCCGTTAAGCCTAAGAAACTTCTAACATCCGATCGTGTCAAAGGTCTAGGATAATTTCTAATTACTTCCTTGTTTTTGGGGTCCACCTTAATACCATCCCCTGACTCCACATGACCTAGAAAGGAAACTTCTTTCAACCAAAATTCACATTTCTCATACTTAGCATAAAACTTCTCTTCCCTCAATATTTGTAGTACTACCTTCAAATGACTCACATGTGCCTCCTCACTATGAGAATAGATCAAGGTATAATCAATGAAGACCACTACAAACAAATCAAGGTAAGTTTTAAAGACCCTAATCATAAGTTCCACGAAGAGAACTAGTGCATTGGTCAACCCAAAAGAAATAACCACAAATTCATAATGCCCATACCTAGTCTGGATGGTCATCTTGGGAATGTCACACTCTCTCACCTTCACTTGATGATACTCGGACTGAAGATCAATCTTAAAGAAGTGACTAGCCCCTTGAAGTTGGTCAAATAGATCATCAATCCTTGGTAGAGGATATTTATTCTTGACGATGACCCTATTAAGTTGTCGGTAGTCAATACATATTCTATGGGACCCATCTTTCTTCTTCACAAACAACACTGGTGCACCCCAAGGTGATTGACTAAGTCTAATAAAACCCTTCTCCAACAAGTCCCTTAATTGGTCCTTCAACTCCTTTAACTCTACCGGGGCCATATAATAAGGGGGAACGGAAATGGGTTAAGTATCGGGAAGGAGGTCTATACCAAAATCTATTTCCCTTTTGGGAGGAACACTGGGAAGGTTATTTGGAAAGACATTAAGAAACTACCTAACCACCAGAACCAACTCTATAGGATGGACTTTGGACTCAACATCCCTAACCCTCACAAGATGATAGAGGCACCCCCTAGAGATCAAGTTTTGGGTTTTAATGCAAGAGATGAATCTACCCTTGATCACTATATCATGACTCTCCCCCTCAAGAATAGTTTCATTTGGGATTTGGAATTTGACCCTACGGGTTCTACAATCAATAGAGGAATAATATTCATGCAACCAACCCATCCGAAGAATGACATCAAAATCCACCATGTCCAACTCAACAAGATCACAAGGCAATATTTTATGCAAGATGCAAATGGGACAATTTATATAGACCTTTCTGGCACAATAGCTGCACCAATAGGAGTAGACACCTCATAAGACTCACACAACAATTCAGGCTCAACTTGAAACTTTTTGGCAACAAAAGAAGTAAAAAAAAAAGAGTGGCACCCGGGTCTATCAATGCACACACATCAAAATCAAAGACTTTAACATATCAATGACCACATCAGGCACCTTATAAACCCCTTGTCTCCCTTAGAGTGCATAGAACTGATTGTGCCTTGGGGCACCACCTTGTTGGCATCCTCTCCCCAAGGTAACCACATTTGCACCCGACTTTGTGGATGAACATCTTTACCCTTTTTTTTTTGATTCCGAGGACAATCAACCTTCTTGTGACCCACTTCCCCAAAACTATAGCAAGTATTCGTGTCTCTCTGACAAGGGCCACCATGGACTCTACCACATCTTGGGCACATAGCTCTAGGCACCACATCGCCACCTCCTTGTGGCCTTGGGTAGTCATTAGAAAATCTCCCATTAGGAATATTAGAAGACCCTTGGCCTTGATGAATATGGCCACCCTTGAGACCTTGGAACTTACCATAAAAACAGGCCCTCTTAGCCTCATTACTACTCCTCTTCCTCAGCTTCTCCCCCTCTAAATGTTCGGCATAGGTCATAAGTTGGGACAAGTCCATGTCACCTATCATCATGGCGGCAGGTCATTCCTCATTCACCAAATTGGATGCAACCATCACGAACTTGTTCATCCTAGGCCTGGTGTCGGCAACCAAATGTGGACCATGTTTAGAGAGTTGGTTTAACTTGAGGGCATACTCCCTTTCACTCATAGATCCATGCTCCAAATTCATGAACTCTATCATTTTGGCCTCCCTAAGCTCAAGAGGGAAGAACCGATTGAGGAATGCCACCTTAAACTCCTCCCAAAGAACCACATTGTTGTTCCCTTTCTCCTTCTTCCATTGAGTATATCGTATTTTGGCCACCCTCTTAAGTTGGTATGCTGCCAACTCCGCCTTCTCCTCTGACCTAACACCTATAATAGCCAACACTTTGTATAACTTGTCAACGAATTCTTAAGGGTCCTCATCCACTTTAGACCCATAGAAATTTGGTGGCTTCATCCTCAAAAAGTCCCTCACCTGAGATGTCGGAGTAGGAGCATGAGGGGCTTGGGCCCCTTGATTGGCCATGGATTGAGCTAGTGATGTTCATGCTCCAATACGAAAGCGGTCACCCTCAGTAATTAACCTAACCAAAGTTTAGGTTCAAATCCACTAGGAAATGCGGGGCTTGACTATAGAGATCCACTATCAATCATTTAAGGCATAGATTGCTAAAATCTCTAAATGGGTTTTTTTTTGTGATTCAAGAACAAAAATAAAAATAAACACTATACTAACTATGCAGGAAGACACTCAAATTTTGGGACAACTTGGGAATTATGTTCCTCATGATTTATTGACTCAATTACCCTAGAAAACATAACTCTAATTTGGAATTCGCATGCAGGATGGTAACTTAGGTTCTTCTAGCCCTCTCATGAAGGTAAAGGTTGAATTTCACCATTGCGCTTGGTTGGAAACCATGGTATGCCAACTAACCGTTACCTATTGTCTCAGTCAACCTCCCCTTGGTCAGGTTTGGTTGATTAGACGAGAACACATCAATCAAATTCTGTCATTTACTTACCTTTTTTCTATTCGTCACTACCTTGGTCAGGATCGTGATAGTAGGTAGTGTTTGGTGTTGGCCACCACCAAACATCAATTAAAATCAAGGGAAATATACAATGCATGCAAAACTTTATTCAAAGAGATGTAAAAAGTCTAGGTTGTTTCAAGGCAACTACTCATTGTTCCCACACCCCCAAGTTGTGGGTGCTTAGCTACTCATGGTCAAGGAAAAATCAACAACAATGAAAATAAACGACATTGTTGAGAGTTTATCCAAAATAATGAAGAACAAGAACACCACAAGTTGCAAGCCACAAGCTTTGATAAATGGAGAATGAGTACAATGTGAGTCTTGCAATCCCTAAAAGTGGGTCTTCAAATTAAAAGTGAGAACCTACACTAAACCATAGAAAAACCCTTAGAATATTCAAGAGAGAATATTCAAAGTGTTCCTAATGAGATATTCAATGTATCAGCTTCTGTTTATAAAACCCTATCATTAAGTATTTATAATATTTACAATTTAACTCTAAAATTAGATAGAAAAAAACAGTTGGCAGCAAGTAAGTCACACAGGTACAACTCATAGGGTGACCTATGAGTCGTAATCGGGGTTTCATAGTAGGTGCTTTGCATTTTGGACTTGACTGTTATGACCCACTAGTATGAGTCATTGCTTAGGCTACAACTCGTATGCTCCTCTCGTAATCTAGATCTTTAGTTCTTGGTCCAAACTTTTAGCTCTCTGTTTCTTGCTACGAACCCATCTACACGAGTCATAGTGAGACCTAAGACTCACAGAGTGGCCTCATAGGGCTGACCTCTACTTAGCAGATTTCTGATTTTTGCTCACTGTTACTTGCTACGAGAGCACCCTATGACTTGTTGCTTGGTCTACAACTCGTAGGATGACTCGTATTTCCTTCACTTCAGCAAAATTTACAATTTTCTTCCAAAATCATGCCAACCTATCTTTTCTGCAATAACAACACAAAAATACATAAAAACCATAAAAAGTCGCATAAAGAAATCGCAAACTACCTTGTTTTAGGCATCAACTGTGTTGTATTATGACGGGAACTCATCACCCTTAACTTAGAACTGTTGTTTGTCCTTAAGCGACAACTCAATCTAAGTAGACAATGAGAAACACATAGTAGCTACTCTAATGGTATATACATCACTTGACTCCAATTAAGGTACCCAACTCTCACATTTAAAACCTGATTGTAAAGCTACTAAGAAAACCAAAACATAAAGATGTATCCGACAATCCAACTACGACAAACAAATGAGTATAAACAATTCATAGTCACCAAACTAGTCATATGCCAATCATGTGGTGCAAATTCCCTCAAAGATAAGAAGTACCTCTTTCTCACTCAAAAAGCATTCAACATTTAGGGACTGTGCAAGCATTCCCATTCTTACAAATGAAATTCATGCAAAATGACTAACACCATAGGCTTGCCTCTATACTCAATTTCTGGATTGCTGATAAAGTGGATTTGGATCACTTTAGGACTTAATGGATAGTAACATAGGCTCATGGGGATTTGGTATGGCATTTTAGGCAAACAGTGATACAAACTATCCTTGAACCATGTTTATCAACACTCTTACCTCCCTAACTCAACCATTTTCACTAATTTCGCCCTTATTCTCCCTTTTCAAGCTTTTCCCGAGTGCTTTATTTCTCTTTTTCAATTATGCCTTATGTTTGACTCATTTTTTCTATTCTCTTCAATCCAAGGCAACTTTTCAGTTCTTTTTCTCACCCGGCATATGATTTCTTCATTTCTTTCTTTCTTTCCCAACTAACCACCTCATTTTCATTACTTTACCACAATAACGACCACCCTCAACATAGGCTTTTAGCCTAAGGTGAAACACAAAACATCTATTCCCAAAACCAGATCCAGTATGTGTAGCCACCCTTAACTTAGGCTTTTAGCCTCAATCAAGGTTCACATGTTCAAGGATAGACAAGGGCCAAAATCAAGGTATTTCATAAAACAAGGCTAGGCTAGCTAGGTGTTAAGAAAGAATAGGCACATGAAAAGCTCAAATAATTGGAATAAGGGATCAACTATCACATTTGGTAGGCCATTTAGACAAAAGAGGATTTCACTAAAAGAACAATGGCCTAAGATCCTTTCCCAATCAACCACACCACCAATCCAATCTTAGAGTAATAAGACAAGTGTTGAGTCCATACATAATACATAAATGTGACAAAATAAGCTCATACACACATGGCATCACAAACACAATCAAAATAGACTCATAGGTCATGCTTCAAGCATCAACTAGCCTTTTCTTTATCATAAGAAATATTGCCAGATAATCATATGCATGATTACACTTATAACCAACAATTTCAAAAATTTTAAAGGTACCGAATTTAGAAACATTCAAAAAGC
>JAPFFP010071871.1:0-24093 GCA_026153255.1 Solanum medicagineum
ATGAAGCTTTGTATGGAAGGAAGTGTAGGTCGCCGATTGGATGGTTTGAAGTGGGTGAAGCCACCTTACTTGGGCCATAGCTAGTACAACAAGCCATGAAAAAAGTTAAGATAATACAGCAACGACTAGAAACAGCCCAGAGTCGTGACAAATCATATGCGGATGCTAGGAGAAGAGGACTGGAGTTTTCAGTAGGTGATTGGGTATTTTTAAAGGTGTCTCCAATGAAAGGGGTCATGAGATTTTGTAAGAAGGGAAAACTGAGCCCACGTTACATAGGGCCATATAAGATTATTAAGAAGTTCGGGCAAGTTGCATATGAACTAGAACTACCCCAAGAGCTTTCAATGGTTCATCCAGTTTTTCATGTCTCAATGCTTCAAAAATGCATAAGTGACCCGTCCCGTATCACTTCTATTGAGGATGTATAGGTTACAGAAGATCTCACCTATGAAGAGGTACCTGTTGCTATTCTAGATCATCAAGTTAAGAAGCCAAGGAATAAAGAAATAGCTTCAGTAGAAGTACTGTGGAGGAACCAGCAAGCAGAAGAAATAACATGGGAGGCAAAGGGCATGATGAAATCGAAATATCCTCACTTATTTAAAGCTAAAGAGGAAGTTCAACATACAAAATTGGGACGCCAATAGGTATGTGTTATTGAATACTTAATGTATAATCAAAGTTTATGTAAGTAAAGGTTTAAACTCGGTTAAGCTATACAATTATGCTAACATTCAAGGACGAATGTTCCTAAGGGAGGAGGATGTAACACCCCACACCTTACAATATTGGCACAATTCAAATAAAACATGACATGGTTTGGAAAAATTGACGCTAAATTTTAAAAGTGCTTGAATCTCATGTTAATGGGTTATATGTGCGTCTAACGCTTAAGGGGGTCAAGGGTATACATATTTTGTGTCAAATTAAGGAGATTACGGCCTTAAATGAAGTAAAAGAATTGAGTTTCTTGTAGGACTTAGAAGCTAGCAGGTGAGTCACCTACTTGCTTAGCTTAAATTTGTTAGTTAAATGGAGACGAGGCTCGACATCAAATTTGTCCAAGATCGATTGTGAATAAAGTCCGTGTTAAGGGTGTAACTTGGGCCCATGTTTTGGAATCACAAACGGGAAACATTTTTAGCCCAAGAAGTATAAAAAAAATGGCCCAAATACATCACAACACACTTAGCAAATTGGGCCAAAACTAGGTAAGTGAAAGTTGGGAAATAGGCAGCACAAGTCCATCAAGTTGGTGCTCCAAAAAGGCCCAAGTGTGAGGGCCAAGCTGGTGGATAACCAGCTTGATAATGTGTGGTATACGTTGTTCAAGAAGTCAAGGGATGTTCGGCCAAAGAAATCTTTATAAAGGGCTCCAAAGCAGCTCCAAAAGGTCATTTCTCAACTTGACCTCATAAAAAGCAGATTTGCTCTCTAAATTCCTTCAACTTTTCTCAACTTTGTGAAACAGCCAAATGACTCTTTTAGGATTCCTAAGGAGCCTATAAACCTTGAAGACAAAGGTAAGTAATTATAGTTGTATATTTAGTATGGTTTTGTCATGAAAAACAAGGGATAGATGCTAGTTACGCTTGCTGAAATTTGTTGGACAGATTCTGTGCAGAAAGTTGTTGCACCTTTTCCTTTTGTTTTGGTGATTTTCCTATGGTTTTTAAGTTGTATTATGAAGATAAATTGATGTTATTAACATGGTTTGAGTTAAACATCACCCTAAGGTGGCTGCCCTGATTTTGGTTTCATTTAACAAGCGCGTTTTATCGTGTTATCTTAAGCGTCATGTTGATTGGAATTTGTGGGCTGTTGTATATAAGGATGTTATCCCACGTCCTTCATGACTTCTTAAGTTCTATTATAAGACTGTTTTAGGTTTGTTTATGTATGTAAATGTTGCTGTAACAGTTTGGTTAGAGTTGGAATAGGTTTGGAGTTGTCAACGTCGAAATGTAGCAAGGGAAGGTAACGTTGTGCTGTCCATTTTTAGATTGTGTGGAATTGTGATGTTTTGAGCTACGTGGGCTGTGGTAAGACTGTTATGGCATTGAAATAGGTGGTATATGATGTGTACATGCTAATGTGTATGAGAAAGTACGATTAAGGAGCGGAAAGGTTAAAGGAATACGCTTGGGTTTATAAACACCCGCTTGCCTGTGTATTGTTTTCTTATGTGATTGAACTGCCAAGGTGTATATATTGGCTTTTAATGATAGTTTTATTCCTTACCATGCTGTAGATAAGTATTTTGAGGAAGGAAAGGTTATCTTGAGATAGTAACAATGTCCGACGATGAGGTATGTAAGGTTACTTGATTTCGTATCACTTGGCATGAAACATAGATCTCTTGTTAGTACATAAAGGCACTTGCCAACTCTGACACAACTATTAACCATGTCTCTACTCTTTTACATGTTCATATGATTCCATACATAGTCACCTTCAAATCTGTATACATACTTGGATAACAAGTACATGAGTTCCTGTTAAAAAATAAAGTTCACGAGTTGTTCCATTTAATACGCATTTCATCATTTGTGTAGTGTACTCTTTCCATTGTCATATTGTCATGTATGATCATCCACATGTCATATGCTACATATACAGTCTTACAGCTCCAATGTTATGGCCACCAAAAGAATCATCTCAAAGGTAATTGAAAGATAATATATACAGTTTTGACGGGTGGGTAGCCCAAGGGGGTTCAAAAAGAACCTAGCAAAGGGACGATACCAATACAGTCGAATCACCTAGCCAGGGAAATTCTTATTACGAGTGGCAGCCCAAGGTGGTTCAGAAAGAACCTAGCAAAGGGACAATCCCAATACAGTTTACCACTAATCAGTTGGTCATTTGTATTACAGCTGTGCACAGATTTTACAGTAAAGGTAAAGTAATATAAAGAACATAAAGTACATGATTCCATAGTATAACTAAAGGTGGTCCACAAACTTACACCAGTGCATGGGTTCATTTGAGTTATTACTTTACATACAGTATATCCTGCCTTACATACTTAGTACATTATCTTGTACTGACGTCCCTTATAGGGGACCTGCATTTCATGCTGCAGGTACAGGTGCTAGTAGATCTCCCCAGTAGGACTATAGGATATTCAGCTGCTGTCACCAAGCTCCAGGTTGCTTCGGTGCTTTGTATATGTTTAGAGCTGATGTTTATATTGTACAGTTAGTTGAGGCGGGTCCTGTACCGACCCTTATCAGGTGTTTTTCTTTATTTAGAGGCCTTGTAGACTATGTAAAGCAAAGTGAAGTCATGTCTCGTACTTTAGACACCGTGGCCCCAACGGCCTAGTCATATGCATTTTCTTTTTGCTTGTTATCACTGTTTATCTGTTTTAAGGCATATTAAAGGTAGAAACCCCTTATAATATGTATAGTAAACGCAGAGTTATAGGTTGGTTCTCCCGAGTCTTATCGGCAATGGGTGTCAGTCCGCCCTAACGGGACTTAGGGGCGTGACATAGGGGCTTCAAGAGTTGCTTTTGCTTGACGTTCTCTAGAATCCCTTTGTAGAACAACAAGCCATTAGCTGAGCCTACAGGACTTGCCAGGAAAAATTCGTTTATGTTTACTCTCCAGTGACATCAAAATGGGAGGTTGACAAGATCAAACCACAAACTAGAAAAAAAAATATCATGCAGATATACTTCTGTCCAGGCATTAAGAGAATACTTCATGTTCTGTGTCAGAGGAATACATACTTGAATACATGGTAAAGCATGAGGGCCTTTGTCATAGTTTTGAAAAACAATCACATGTACCCTATGTAGTGCCTACTACATGCTTTAGTTCTTGTAACCAACCATCAAAAGGTAGTAGTTAGGTACATGAGGCAATACAACCTGTTTAGTGTACTTTGGTAACTGCTAGTCTTTGTAAAATGGATCAAATGTTTTATCTCTTTCTTGTAACTAAGGCTTGGATGCTATTACTGTTTCTTTATAGGCATATTTATCTTGTAATCTGATCCTTAGTTACAATGCAAAATTTATTTATTGTGCTTTATCATCTAACTATTAGCTTACTCTTAACTTTCATCAACACTGATGAGTACTACATACTCAGCAAATAGTGGAAATAGGAAATTGCTAATCTGATATGCGCTTGCGTGAACTGAGGACTTCACAAATGAAAGAACCTTCAGTGTCTTTGACACGAACCTGTTTCTTCTTTTCAATAATCGCTGAACAATTCAAAGATTGAATAGGATTATGATTTGCGAGAGAGGCATCCCCCGAATCCATCAAATTACACCATCACTAGTACACAATAGTTCCATATTAGTCTTTTAACATTGTATAGAAATAAGTTTTCACAACCTAAAGTGGATATATTTTTTCAGGCATTTTGTGATGAGTTTCCTTAGGTTGTGTTTGGGAATCATTTTTTACTTATTAAATTGTATAATTATTAAGATAGTTGAAAAGACTACTACAGCTATCCTTCTACCCAACCAAGTCCAGTAGTAGTACCAACAGAATAAGAACAAATGTAGCACAAAATTAAAAAACAGAATTATAGTGGAAAAACTCCTTGCTCAATTGAGAAACAACCACTACCTACACTTGTAGGCTTTCAACAACTTTACTACTTCAAATTGAGAAATATCAAGATTACAAACTCGGAACACTCAACACACCAACCTCCAATCACTCAACTCTCAACAAAAAAGTTCCAAATCCACTCTCACCAATAACTTTCTCAAAGAAAAACAATCTCTTACAATTATTGTCACTCAATAACGATTCCAAGAAGATTGCAACAATTGAACAAACAAAAAGAACTTAAATCTTGATCTTGCTTTAATGTTCTCGTGCCGGTTGCTCTTGTGTGATGAACTTCTCTCTTTTAGAATTGCAAAAGCTTCAACTACTAGGGTTAATAGTTGCTTATATAGTTGATCCTAGAGTTGTTCCCTAATTAGACTTTTTCTTTGAGTATATATGGCATGTACACTTTTCCTTGTGGGATTATTATTCTAATTTTGCTTCCTTATTGAGTCCTATTCCAACCCTATTTCCTTATGCGGTTCTCCTACTTCTGGTTTGATTCAGATTTTTTATTGTCGGTACACAACCTGAACCTTGTTCTGTTCGTCATCATCAAAACAACATAGTTGGACCTGCAAAATCCTAACAATAGTAATTAAAAGATCTAGCACGATATCACGTATTTTAGAAATAATAAAAAAATCTTGTTTGAGATAACATAATTACTTTGAGATTCACATGTTATGTTTGCTTTTTACTAACTAGTTTATAGTAATATGCGTTGCACATTTATCCCTTGTCATTATTCTAAAATTGCTATATACATACAAAATTAAGTTCCAAACTAAAAGATACTAAAACTTCATTTTATTCATTATGGAAGGTAACTTTCAGAATGAATGAAGAAAAGAGACTCTAGGCTGTTGGCATCCCTAGTACAACATCAACATTGACAATCTCAATAGTTAGAAAGCCAAAATTCTTTTGTGTTTGGAAAAACAAAAAGACACATTAAAATAGAAACTAGAAAGTGTTTTAGCTTAGACATGTATCGAGTCACTTTCTTTAGACAAAATTGAGTTTTATATACATGCAATTATTGTGAGATGCTAATGTTTGAAGTTGAATTTTCTCAAGTACATAATTTTCTTCCATGAAATTATATCTTTGAACAGTCATTAAATTCAAATGTTCTGAATTTCAATGCCATAACATATGTACATTTTGAATCATGTTATTGAAAAAAGGGACAATAATAATATAAGACTGAAAAGGACTACTCAATAAAGGGATAATCCTCTCCTGAATTTTCTGAAGAAATATAAAAAGTTGATATAGCAAAACATGAGACTTTAATATTATAATTGTAATAAATAAATTCAAACAAAATTGAGAAAAGAATACACCCTTTCTTTCTTCTTTTGCATCAGTGCTCTCTTCTTGGCAAAATAAATTCAGAGAAGATTCTAGTGAAATAAATATATTTAGATCAATATATGAAAAACCAATATGAAGATATATTCAAGAATTAATGAGTAGACTAACTTATTGATGATAAATCTTTCACGACCCAACTCTAGATCCTAGACATGACACGGAGAATGGGAACCCGAAGGGGCCCTAAACAAGCCTCTTTACATATCATTACACATAACTTGGTCGCTGAAGCATTAAAATCAACAACAAGAGTAGTAAAAAGGGAATATAAGGAACATCATTCATATCATAGAAACATAGCAAGCTCAATAGAGTATAGCATTAATACATCATAAGGTTCGAAGAACACCTCTACTACATAGATATGAGAGACGGACTAAGACAAGCAACTGGGCTCACTCCTTTTAGTCATAATCATACATCAAAGGGAAGAGCCTAAATACATAACATAAAATCCAAGAAGTTGTCCCTGAAATGGACTCTCAAAACTTGATTGAGAGAAATTGTCCTAGCCATGTGGAGGAGGGGGATCAAGAGGGGCTCTGGTTCCTACATGGTGACATCATGTAGGCGTAGAGTATATGTTAGTACGTTGGAATGTACTAAGTATGTAGGATGCAATGCAACAAGAGATAGGCAACATAATTGAAATGTATAAACTTAGGGAATGAATAAGCCTATAGCAATATGGCATGCATGGATGACGTTTAGAGTAAATCATGCTTACATAGAACATAATACACGTGTAAGGAGAGACCATCAATTTAGGAAATACAAGCCTACCAACCACCTTGGAGAGGCGAATGAGGTACAAATCCCTCAATATGGTTATTGAGGTACCAACCCCTCAATGTGCATGCATATTGGGGTACATATCCCCCAATCAAGTAGCACGGGCCTACTACCTCGCGAGCGCGACAATCGAGGTGCAAACCCGTCAATATGGTTATTGGGGTAAATACCCCCCAATCCGGTAGCACGGGCCTACTACCTCCCAAATGAGGTAATCGAGGTACAAACCCCTTAATATGGTTATTGGTTGGTTCATATGTCCCAATCCGATAGCACGATCCTACTACCTCCCGAGCGAGGCTCCATCAACTTACAACACTATTAGAGAAAATAATGTATACATAAGTTTCTTTCATCATCATAAACTCATTCTACTCATAAGACAAGCATTGGACCCTCAATACCTCAAGGAATCAAATCCGGACATTTTATCAAACACTTGGCAGGTGTGTAGTACTAGTGTAAAACCATGCAACTCAAGGATGAAATCATGCAAGAAAATTCAATGTAAAACCACCCATCAATACTTGGTATCACCCTCAAGAATTATACATGAAGTCCTTCATCAAATCCCACAATGGATCATCGATTCATAGCTCAAAACATGCTTAAACAGTCACAATTTCATGAAACCCCAACATAGTTTAAAGTCAAATTCATAATATGGAAGACCCATAAGTAAATCAACTGAGAATCATGCAATTTAGGTAAAAAAGAAGCAAAAGGACCCAATGGTTGAACCCCACATACATTGACTTTGGAGAATTTCTTGATGAAGATTTGAATGGAGACTTGAAGCTTCAGTGAAATCTTTAGATTCAGGAAGTGTTTTGGGACTTCAATTTTGAGTGAAATATTTGTCTAAGTTTTTGATTGATTATTGAGGAATGTCTTATGTGATATGAGGGTAAAATATGGCTAATTATAGGTATTTTCACATATGGGGAGGCTTAGGCCCACAATCCAAAATCCTTGGATCGAACTAGAAAACTAGCACAAAAATAACACACTTGCGCGCCCTTGGCACGTCACACCAGGGGCACGAAAATCTCTCCGGAAATCATATTTTGCAATTCTAAAACTTTGATACGGTTACTCTAAAATTGGGGTTAGACCCATTTCCCACTCAATTTTTCTCCCTGATCATGAATATGAAGTCAAATTTTTAAAATAATGCACGGATTTTGAGATATATGATAATTATGATTCTGGGCACTTTCGAGGCACTTTTTCGGGCATTTTTTGGGGTCGTTTCAATATCTTCCCTTTGGGAATATTCGTATCCAAATGTCAAAGAAACATATATGAGAGGCGTAAATAAGATAATTTCATCCCACATACGGATGCAACAATACACTTTAAACATTATTTAAAAAGTCTCAACTTAAGTGTTAAAATCACCGTGAACTTTCCAACATAAACATGAATGCATGCAAACGACATAAGGGCTAGAACATAAGACTTGATATCACATAGGGGAGTTAGAATTATTACCTTAGGCTGGATTAGAATGAAAGAGATAAGGATATTTCTTTTGCATGTTCGCTTTGGCCTCTCATGTAGCACTTTTGACTTGTTGGTTCCTCCAAAGGACCTTCACGAAAGCCACATGAAACGACCCCAAAAAGTTCCTGAAAATGTGCCTCAGAATGCCTAGAATTTTAAATTTGATATATCTCAAAATTCGTGTGTGATATTAAAAATCCGACTTCATATTCTTATTTTCCAGGGGTCAAAATTAGGGGGAAGAAGGCCTAACACTGATTTAAGAGCAAAAGAATAGCAATTTCAATTTTCATAATTTTTCTTAACCAGAATCAATTTACAAAAGTACCACAATACGCAGCTGTTGCGTACACTTGTTAATATAACCTCCAAGATAGGTTCGCATCAGTGACCAGACGTGGACCTGTGTATTTTGTTGCCAGTGATTTCTATCTCGGTCCAAGACTTTTGGGTCTTGGATATAAGTGTTCCCAACTGTGTTTTTACCTATACTTAGCTTTATTTGACCCTCATATCTTCCTAAACATTTCCTCGTACTCACTAAAACACTTCGACATATTTTCACTCCCAAATTCAAGTCCCAAACCCTCATCCTAAGCTAAGGTTTTCCCTCAAGGTTATTCTGTAAGCTTCGAGTCTCCATCTCCAATCTTCACCAAGTTCATCTCCAAGATAAGGTGTGTGGGTATCTTTCATGGGTTCCTTTCACCTATGATACCTAAGCGTCCTTTTACTCAAATTGCATGACTTAAAGTTGATTTATAAATGGGTCTTGCTTATTATGAAATTCACTGCATACTATGTTAAGGCTATGTAAAATTGTGACTTTTTCCCCATGTTTTGAGCTATAAATCCTTAATCTATTGCAAGATTTGAGGAGGGATTTTGATGTATGTTGCTTTAGGGTGTTCAAAGGTGTTGATTTATAGTTTTAAAAGGATTTTCATGCATGATTTCATCTCTATATTTCATGGTTTTATACTAGCATTACACACCCTCTAAGTATTTGGAGAAATGTCCGGATGTGGTTTCTTGAGGAGTTGAAGGTCCAAAGCATGAGATATGATATGCTTGACTATATGATGATGAAATGAGCTTATGTATATGATATAATCTATATAAAGTGTTGCATTAGACCATACCTGATCCAGGGGGACAAGAGCCCGGGTAACCGAGGTGGGGGTTTGTACTCATCAACCGAGCTGGGCATTTGTATTCATCAACCATGTGAGGGGTCTGTACTTCACCACCATGGTGATAAGGAATGATTATCATCAAAAATTGAGGGGTTTGTACCATACCATCGGGATGATGGGGTGAAACCATCATCAACCACCATATCTAGCTTGGTTTGTTCTACACATACCATATCCTATATGAGCATGAACTACTTAAGCATGTTTTACTTATGCATAGATCATACAGGCCATATTGTTATATTATGCCTATTGCCTAATGTTACACATTTTGTCTATGATGCCTAATTCTTATTGCATTGCATCCTACATACTTAGTACATTCAAAAGTACTAACGCATACTCTTGCCTACTTGATATAACAATGTAGGAACTGGTGCCCAAGTTGATCATCCTCCTCCTCCACGTGGCTATTCAATACTACTCAAGCTAGTTAGTGAATCCTACACTTCGGGGACCTTAGTCTATGTTTCTCTTATAATGTCTTGAGCCATTCTTCCTTATGTTCTATTTTGACTATAAGGGTGAGCCCGGTTGCTTTGTCTTGGCCCCTGCCCTTATATATGTATTAAAGGTGTTTATTGGACATGTCATGTATCTATACTAAGAGCCTTGAATCTATTGTTTTTGATGTCTATGATATGATAGTGCTTTCCCTTAGCCTCGATTGTCCCACTTTGTTATCTTTTGATGTTTGTTTTATTGGTTCCATGACCAAGGATGTGTAATGATATTCTAAGAGGCTTGCTTGGGGTCCCTTCGAGTTCCCCTTGTACCATGTCACGTCTATGCCCTAGTATTGGGTTGTGACACCACCTTCTTCTTCCTGAATATTTTCACTTGCCTATTCAAGATCTATACTAGAACCTCTTCATAAGTCAAGTTGTCCTCAACCACAACTAGAACATCAAGAGGCATAATAGCATTCAGGTCAAACACAAGATGAAAAAAATCCATTTCTCTAGGCAATATCAACACATAAGCTACCTTACCAACCCTCCTTGTCACCCTATAAGGATCAACATATCTTGGACTAAACTTATCCTTTTTACCAAAACGAACAACACCATTCATGGGTGGAACCTTCAAACTAAATCCAATCACCAACTTTAAATTCAAGGTCTCTCCTCCTCACATTAGCATAGGATTTTTTTATGACTTTGGGATGTTTTCAAACTTTCTCTAATCATGAAATAACCCCAAAAAGTAATCGAAAATGTGCCTCAAAAGTGACTGGAATCATAATTTCCATATATCTCAAAATTCGTACCTGATATCGAAAATCTGACTTCATATTCTTTATCAAGGGATCAAATTGAATTGGAAATCGATTTAAACCTGATTTCTAAGCAACTGTATCAAAATTTGGAAAATACAAAATTCAATTTCCATAGAGCAATCTGCACCCATAGCGCTCGCTACTATGTACTTTTGTGCTTGTTTTTCTATCTCGGTCCAAAACTTTTGGGTCTTGGGCCTAAGTGTTCCCATGCGTGAAAATACCTATATACCTAGCCATATTTCACCTAAATATCATTCAAGTCATTCCCCAATACTCACTGAAACACTTAGACAAATATTTCACTCCAAATTTGAAGTTGAATATTAAGCTTCTCATTCAAGCTTCAAGTCTCTATTTCTAATCTTCTTCAAGGATTCTCCAAAGTCAAGGTATGTGGGTTTCCTTCATGGGTTCCTTTTACCCATGATATCCAAGCTATTTTTTACATAAAATTGCATAATTTAAAGTTGATTTACTAATGGGTCTAACTTATTATGAATTTCACTTCACAATATTTTGAGGTTTCATGAAATTGTGATTGTTTTAGCATATTTTGAGCTTTGAATTCAAGATATATTGTGAGATTTGAATGAAGGGTTTTGATACATATTTCTTGAGGGTGTTACCAAGTATATATTGATGGATTCACACTGAATTTTCTAGTAGGATTCCATTTTTGAATTGCATTGTTTTACACTAGCACTACACACTTGTCAAGTGTTTGATAAATTCTTCGGTTAATGTATTTTGGGGAATCAAAGGTCCAATGCATGTCTTATGAGTTGAATGACTTTATGATGATGAAAGGAGCATATGTGTATGATATTCTCCTATATAGTGTTGGAAAGTGACCATGCCTTACTCGGGGGGTTAAGAGCTTGGGTAACCATGTCGAGGGATTTATACCTTGATACTAATCAAGGGGTTGTGCCTTGATAACCGGGCTGAGGGGTTCAGTACCTCAATCACCAGGGGTGGTAAGGGGCGATTATATACCAACCAATCAAGGGGTTCTTACCTTGGTAACTGGGTTGAGGGGTTAGTTCCTCAATCACCATGGGTGGTAGGGTGCGACGATCCCTCAACCAACAAAAGGGGTTTGTACCTTGGTAACCTAACAGTCTTATAATGATGGTCTCTTTTACACATGTATTATATTCCATGTAATGATGTTTAACTGCAACATTGATCATATCTGCCATATTGTTATTATGCTATCTATTGCTTACTATTATGCATTTTAGTTATGTTGCCTATCTCTTGTTGCATTGCATCCACATACTTTGTAAATTCAAACGTACTAACACATACCCTATGCCTACATGATGTTACCATGTAGGAACCGAAGCCCCACTTGATCATCCTCCCCCACGTGGCTAGTACGATCTCTCTCTCAAGCTAGTTGATGAACCCTTCATTCCGAGGACAATGTTTATGTTCTTATCTTATGTATTATGACTCTCTTTCTTTATTGTATAATTTTGACTATAAGGGTAAGCCTGGTTGCTTGTCTTGGCCCCCACTAAGCTCTATGGTTAGAGGTGTTGTTGGACATGTTATGTATAATGACATGAGCTTTGACTTTCTCTTGACTCTTGATGTTTATGATATTAAAGTTGTCCCTTAGCCCCGTTTATCCCTATTTACATACTCTTATTGTATTTTATTCTTTCAGTGACCAAGGATGCGTAATAATATGTTCAGAGGCATGCTTGTGGTCCTTTTGGGATCCCCATGCACCGTGTCACGTCTATGCTCTAGGCTTGGGTCGTGACAAAGTTTGTATAAGAGCACTAGGTTGTTAATGGTCCTTAGCATCAAACACACCGCGTTGATTAGAGTCTTATTCATGGTTGTATTGTGCACCACAATTATGAGTAAGAGACTATGAGACATTTTAGGAAATTTCTCCCTTATTCTTAGTCTATATCATGCTATAGAAGTTAAGGTAAGGCTTTCCCCCCTAACGATTGTTCTTTGCTATGCTAGATCATGCCTAACACAAGAGGAAGAAGAGCCTGCACACCTGAGGAACAACCGGCTCATGGTGAGATTCGGGATGCTCTAACTTTGCTTGCGCAAGCTGTGGCTAATCAAGCCAATCAAGGGGCCTAAGCCTCTCATGCTCCTACATCGGCATCTCAAGTGAGAGACTTCATGAGGAGGAATCCCCCGGAATTCTATGGGCCAAAGGTAGATGAGGACCCTCAAGAGTTCATTGATGGGGTCTACAAGGTTTTGACTATTATGGGTGTTAGATTGGAAGAGAAGGCAGAGTTGGCGGCTTACCAACACAAGGGGGTGGCACAAATATGGTTTAATCAATGGAAGGAGGAGAAGGGAATCAACAATGTCGTGCTTTGGGAGGAGTTCAAGGTGACTTTTCGTAATCGGTTCTTCCCTCTAGAACTTCGAAGGCCAAGATGGTGGAATTCATGATTTTGAGACAAGGGTCTATGAGTATGAGGGAGTATATCCACAAGTTGAATCAAATCTCCTAATATGCTCCCCACTTGGTTGCTGACCTAAGGTCTAGAATGAACAAGTTTGTGATAGGTGTTTCCGATTGGGTGAGTGAGGAATTCTAGTCCGCTATTTGATTAATGACATGGATTTGTCCCACTTTATGACCTATGTCGAACAAATGGAGGAGGAAAAGTTGAGGAAAAGGAGGGGTAATGAGAATAAGAGGGCCCTCTCTGAGGGTAGGTTCCCATGTCGAAAGGGTGGTCGGTTCCATCAAGGCCAAGGGTCTTCTCATGCTTCTAATAGGGAGTTTGCCAATGACTTCGCAAGGGCCCAAGGTGTTAGTGGTGTGGTCGCTAATAATATGTGTCCAAAATGTGTTAGGCGTCATGATGGCCCATGTTTGAGAGACATTAATGCATGTTTTGGGTGTGGAGAACTTGATCACAAAAGTATTGATTGTCCTCGTAACCATAATATGGGTAAGAAGTTCTGTCTACAAGGTGCAAATAATGTTCCTTTGGGAAGAGGTGGTCAACAAGGTGGTGCCTCAAGGCACAATCTTATGCTATACATGAGAGGCAAGGGATTGATGAGGTGCCTGATGTCTTTAGCAGTATGATAAAAGTCTTTGGTTTTGATGTGTTTGAATTGATTGATTCGGATGCCGCTCTTTCTTTTCTTACCCCTTTGTTTCCAAAATGTTTCATGCTCATCCCGAATTGTTGTGTAAGTCATATTAGGTGTCTACTCCTATTGGTGCATCTATTATTGCTAGGAAGGTCTATAGAAATTGTCCCATTTGTATCTCGCATAAAATATTGCCTTGTGATCTAGTTAAGTTGGATATGGTTGATATTGATTTCATTCTTGGGATGTATTGGTTCCATGCATACTATGCCTCTATTGATTGTACAACCCGTAGGGTTAAATCCCATTTTCCAAATGATCCCATCCTTAAGTGGGGGAGTCATGATGTGGTTGTCAAGGGTAGGTTTATCTCTTGCATTAAAACTCATAAGTTGATCTCTAAGGGGTGTATTTATTATCTTCTGAAAGTTAGGGATGTGGAGTCCAAAGTCCTTCCCATAGAGTCAGTTCCAGTGGTAAATGAGTTTTTTGATGTCTTTCCAAATGATCTTCTCGGTATTCCTCTCGAAAGGGCAATAGATTTTGGTATAGATCTCCCCCTAATGCTCAACCCACTTCAATTCCCCCTTATCATATGGCTCCGATGGAGTTAAAGGAGTTGAAGGAGAAATTGAGGGATTTGTTGGAAAAGGGTTTTATTAGGCCTAGCCAATCACTTTGTGGTGCACCGGTGTTGTTTGTGAAAAACAAAGATGGGTCTCTTAGAATGTGTATTGACTACCGTCAACTAAATAGAGTCTCCATCAAAAATAAGTATTATCTTCCAAGTAATGATGGTTTGTTTGACCCATTGCAAGGGGATAACACTTCTCTAAGATTGATCTTCGGTCCGGGTATCATAAAGTGAAGGTGAGAGAGTGTGATATTCCCAAGATGGCCTTCCGGACAAAGTATGAGCATTATGAGTTTGTTGTGATGTCCTTTGGGTTAACCAATACACCGGCCATCTTCATGGATCTTATGAATAGGGTGTTCAAACCCTAGCTTGATTCATTTGTTGTGGTCTTCATTGATGATATTTTGATCTATTCACCTAGTGGGGAGGAGCATATGGGCCACTTGAGGGTAGTGCTACAAAGACTGAGGGAAGAAAAGTTGTATGCCAAGTATGAAAAATGTGAATTTTGGTTAAAAGAGGTTGCCTTCCTCGGTCATACGGGGTCGGGGGATGGTATTAACATGCATCCTAAAAAGACGTATGTGATTAGAAATTGGCTAGACCATTGACCCCATCGGATATTAGGAGCTTCTTGGGCGTAGTAGGTTACTATCGGATGTTTGTGAATGGGTTCTCTTCTATTGCTTCTCCCATGACAAAGTTGACTCAAAAGAAAGCTTAATTTGTATGGACCGATGAGTGTGAAAAGAATTTCAAAACATTGAAAGATAAGCTTGTGTCCGCTCATATATAGTCAATACCGGAAGGGCTAGAAGGATTTGTTATGTATGGTGATGCTTCTAGAGTTTGTTTGGGTTGTGTGTTGATGCAAAAAGGTAAGGTGATAACCTATTCTTCTAGACAACTCAAAGTGCATGAAACAAATTGTCCTACCCATGATCTTGAACTAGCCACTTGGTATTTGCATTAAAGATATGGTGTCATTAGTTGTATGGGGTGCATGTTGATGTGTTCACCGATCATAAGAGTCTGCAACATGTGTTCACTTAAAAAGATCTTAACTTGAGGCAAAGAAGGTGGTTAGAACTTCTTAAGGAGTATGGCAGGATTGTGCACTATCATCCCAGTAAGACTAATCTTATTGGGGATGCTTTGAATAGGGTGTCTATGGGTAGCCTAGCTCATTTTGATTGTGGGGGCATAGATATGGCTAAGGAGGTCCGTTGGTTGGCTAGATTGTGGTTAGGTTTTGAAGAGGTTGATAATGATGGTATTTTGGTTGTTGATGGTTCAAAATCATCCTTGGTTCATGAGGCAAAAGCAAAGGAAGATCTTGACCCCTCCTTGTTAGAATTGAAGTCATTAATGAGGGATGGCAAAGTGGAGGTTTTGTCCCAAGGGGGATATTGTGCCCTTAGGTACCAAGGTAGGTTGTGTGTAACTTGTGTTGATGGCTTGAGGGAGAAAATCCTTGATGAGGCCATTAATTCTTCTTATTCTATTCACCTCAGTTCTACCAAGATGTATGAGGTGTATTGGTGGGGAGGAATATATACGGACATTACCAAATTTGTATCCGGTTGTCATAGTTACCAACAAGTCAAAGTCGAGCATCAAAGGCCGGGTAGCCTAGCCCAAGGCATAGAGATTCCTACTTGGAAATGGGAAGAGATTAATAAGGATTTTGTGGTTGGGTTTCCCAAGACTAGAAAGGGTTTTGATGCCATTTGGGTTGGTTGGTAGGATGACGGAATAGGCTAACTTTATACTGGTTAAGACCACAATTGGGGCTGAAGATTATGTTAGGTTGTACATTTATGACTTGGTGAAGTTGCATGGGGTGCCTTTGTCGATCATATCGGATCGTGGTGCTCAATTTACTTCACATTTTTGTAGGTCCTCTCAAAGAGGTCTTAGTAAAAGAGTTAAACTTAATACGACCTTCCACCCTCAAACGGATGGCCAAGCCGAAAGAACTATCCAACCTCTTGAGAATAAGCTTAGGGTTGGTATTTTGGAGTTCAAGGGTAGTTGGGATGATCACCTTCCATTGATTGAATGTTCTTATAACAAAAGTGTAAAGACTTGGCCCAACACTGTGAAGTATTGTCCGCTTTGGGGCGTTACGTGTCGCCGTCCCCCTCACGGTTTTGTCCCTTTGGGTTTTACCCCAAAAGGCGCCTGACAAGTTGGATACCAGACCCTCAACATATAGCCCAGGAACTCCCCCTCATTTTTCGATGTGGGATTCGCCTATGTGAGCTACAGGCGTTACGCATCGCCGTACCTGCACTCAGCCCCGTAGGTAGGAAGAGATCAAAACCCTACAGAGGGACGGCGATGCGTAACGCCTGTAGCTCACTTAGGCGAATCCTACATCGGAAAATGAGGGGGAGATCCTGGGCTATATGTTGAAGGTCCTGTATCCAACTTGTCAGGCACCTTTTGGGGTAAAACCCAAAGGGACAAAACCGTGAGGGGGACGGTGACACATAACTCCCCAAAGCGGACAATACTTCACAGTGGTGGGCTAGGTCTTTCTTAAAAGCTACCATTCTAGCATTAGTATGACTCCTTTTGAGGCTCTCTATGGTAATCATTGTAGATCATTGGTTGGGTAGTTTGAAGTTTGAGAAATGGCTTTGTTGTGTTCGGATCTGGTTATGGATGCTATGGAGAAGGTAAGGATGAATAGAGAAAGGTTGTAAACAGCTCAAAGTCGCCAAAAGTCCTATGCTGATGTGAGGAAGGAGCATAAGTTTAAGGTTGGTGATTGGGTATATTTGAAGGTCTCATCCATGGAGGGTGTGGTCCATTTTGGTAAGAAGGGTAAACGAAGTCCAAGATTTGTGGGTCGTTAAAGGGTAAGGAGGAGGATCGGTAAGGGTGCCTATGATTTGGAATTGCTAGTGAAATGGAATTGGTTCATCCGGTCTTCCATGTGTCTATGTTGAGGAAGTGTGTGGGTGACCCTAATGCTATTGTGCCTCTTGATGTTGTGGGGGTAGTTGAAGATAACATGGCATATGAAGAAGCTCAGTAGAGATCCTAGATACATAAGTGAAGAGGTTGAGGAACAAGGATTTTGCTTCCGTTAAGGTCCTTTGGAGGAATCAACAGGTTGAAAGTGCTGCATGGGTGGCCAAGCGGACATAAAGTAATGAAATCGTTATCTCTTCCATCCTACTGAAGCCTAAGGTAGTAATTCTAAGTCTTCTATGTAATTTCATGTCTCATGTTCCAGCCCCTAAGTCATTTGCATGCATTTATGTTTATATTGACAAACTTCATGGAGATTTTACACTTATGTTGAGATTTTGAAAAAAAATTGTATTTTAAGTGTATTGTTGCATTCTTGTTGGGGAAAACCTCTTCATGATTATTCTTCTCATATATGTTTCTTTGTCATTTAGGGACGAACGTTCTCAAGGGGGAGATATTAAGATGACCCCAAAAATTGTCCAAAAATGTGCCTCGGAAGTGCCTGGGATCATAATTTCAATATATCTCAAACTCCGTGTGTGATATCGAAAATCTGACTTCATATTCTTAATCCAGGGGTCAAATTGAGTGGGAAATCGGTCTAACCCTGATTCCTAAGAAGCCGTATCAAAACGTGGAAATCGCAAAAATCAATTTTCAGAGAGCAATCCGTGCCACTAAAGTGATGTGCCAAGGGCGTGCTACTGTGTATTTTTCCATACTGTTTTTCTATCTCGGTCCAAGACTTTTAAGTCTTGGGCCTAAGTGTTCCCATGTGTGAAAATACCTATACTTTGCCATATTTCACCCTGATATCATTCAAGACATTCCCCAATGCTCGCTCAAACACTTATACATATATTTCATTCCAAAGTTCAAGTCCCAAAGCACATCCAGATCTTAAGGTTCTCATTCAAGCTTCAAGTCTCCATTTCCAATCTTCTTCAACGATTCTCCAAACTCAAGGTATGTGACTTTCCTTCATGGGTTCCTTTCATCCAAAATGCCCAAGCTTTCTTTTAACTAAAATTGGATGATTTAAAGTTGATTTACTCATAGGTCTTACTTATTATGAATTTCACTGCATATTATGTTGGGTTTCATGAAATTTTGATTGTTTTAGCATGTTTTGAGCTATGAATCTGAGATCTGTTATGAGATTTGATGAAGGATTTTAATGTATATTGCATGAAAGTGTTACGAAGTATCAATTGATAGTTTTACACTGGATTTTCTAGCATAATTCCACTCTTGAATTGCATGGTTTTGCAGTACGACTACACACCCGCCAAGTGTTTGATAAAATGTCCGGTTAATGTAATTTGAGGAATCGAAGGTCCAATGCTTGTCTTATGAGTTGAATGACTTTATGATGATTAAAGAAATATATGTGTATGATATTACCCTATATAGTGCTTGAAAGTGACCATGCCTTAGTAGGGAGGTTAAGAGCCTAGGTAACCATGTCGAGGGGCTTGTACCTTGATACTAATCAAGGGGTTATGCCTTGATAACCGGGTTGAGGGGTTAGCACCTCAATCACCAGGGGTGGTAGGGTGTGACTATCCACTAACCAATCAAGGGGTTCTTACCTTGGTAACCGGGTTAAGGGGTTAGTTCCTCAATCACCATGGGTGGTAGGGTACAACGATCTAGCAACCAACAAAAGGGGTTTGTACCTTGGTAACCTAAGGGTTTTATAATGATGGTCTCTTCTTACACATGTATTATATTCCATGTAATCATGTTTTACTTAAGCATTGATCATACATAACATATTATTATTATGTTATCTATTGCTTACTATTATAAATTTTGATTATGATGCCTATCTCTTTTTGCATTACATCCTACATACTTAGTACATTCAAATGTACTAATGCATACCCTATGCTTACATGATGTTACCTTGCAGGAACCAAAGCCCCACTTGATCCTCCTCCTCCACGTGGTTAGTATGATCTATCTCTCAAGCTAGTTGGTGAGTCCTCCATTCCAGGGACAACGTTTATGTTCTTATGTTATGCATTATGACTCTCTTTCTTTATTGTATATTTTGACTATGAGAATCAACCCGGTTTCTTGTATAAGCCCCCTCTAAGTTCTATCGCTAGAGGTGTTGTTTGACATGTTATGTATAATGCCATGATCTTTGATTGTCTCTTAACTCTTGATGTTTGTGATATTAAAGTTGTCCCTTAGAGCCATTTATCCTTATTTCTTGTATTATTTTGCTTCCGCGACCAACAATGTGTAATGATATGTTAAGAGGCTTGCTTTGGGTCCTTTTGGGTTCCCCATACGCTGTGTAACGTCTAGGTCCTAGGCTTGGGTAGTGACAAATCAGCCTTACCTTCTCTATAGCCTCCATAACCAGATAAAGACCCAACAATGCCATCTCTCCTACCTCAAACCACCCAACGGGTGACCTGCAACACCTACCATAAAGGGCTTCAAAAGGAGCCATACCAATGCTAGAATGATAGCCATTTTTATAAGAAAACTCAATCAATGGAAGATGATTATCCCAAGCACCCTTAAACTCTCAAAACACAATCCCTAAGCATATCCTCAAGTGTTTGGATGGTTCTTTCGGCTTGGCCATCCTTTTGAGGGTGAAAGGTCGTACTAAGCTATATCTTGGTACCAAGACCCCTTTGGAAGGACCTCTAAAAATGCGAAGTAAATTTAGCACCCCGATCAGATATGATGGACAGGGGAACCCCATGAAACTTTATGAAGTTATGTATGTACAACCTAGCATAATCTTCAGCCCCATATGTAGTCTTAATCGGTAGAATATGAGCTGATTTTGTAATCCTATCAACCACAACCCATATGAAATCAAAACCCTTTCTAGTCTTAGGCAACCAAACCATAAAATCCATATTAATCCCTTCAAATTTCAAAGTAGGAATCTCTATGTCTTGAGTTAGGCCACCTGGCCTTTGGTGTTCAGCTTTGACTTGTTTGAAACTATGATAACCTGAAACAAATTTTTGCAGTGGCTTTCTTCGTACCTCCCCACCAAAACACATCCATCAATTCTCTATACATCTTGGTAAAATCTGGGTTAATGGAATAGGAAGCATTATGAGCCTCATCAAGAATCCTCTCCTTCAAGTCATCAACACAAGACACACACAACCTACCTTGGTAACAATGGCACCATCTCCCCCTTAAGAGAAAACCTCCACCTTCCCATCACTAACCAAGGCCTTCAATTCTAAAATGGAGGGATCAACGTCTTGCTTCACTTTTACCTCATCAACCAAGGAAGATTTTGATTCATTAAAAACAACAATACCACCATTATCAACTTCTTCCAACCTAACCCCCCAATCTAGCCGACCGATGGACCTCTCTAGCCACCTCTTTGCCATTACCATCAGCATGAGCTAGGCTACCAATAGACGCCATACTAAAATCATCGGCCACCACATTAGCCTTACCGAGTTGATAATGCACACTCATGTCATAATCCTTAAGGATTTCTAACCACCTTCTCTGCCTCAAGTTGAGACCTTTTTGAGTGAACACATATTGGAGACTCTTATGATAGGTAAACACATCAACATGAACTCCATACAAATAATAATGACAAATTCTCAATGCAAATACAACGGCGGCCAATTCAAGATCATGAGTATGATATTTATTTTCATGCACTTTTAGTTGACTAGAAGCATAAGCTATCACCTTACCATTTTGCATCAAAACACAACCCAAACCAACCCTTGAAGCATTACAATACACAACAAACACTTTCGACCCATTCGGTAGAGAAAAAATAGGAGCGGACACGAGCATAACTTTCAAACTTTGAAAATTCTGATCTTTTGGTCCACAAAAATTTAGCCTTCTTTCGGGTGAACTTAGTCATGGGGAAAGCAATAGAAGAGAACCCATCTACAAATCTCCGATAGTAACTTGCTAAGCCCAGGAAGCTTCTAATATCCTATGGGGTCAATGGTCTAGGCAAATTTCTAATCACATCCGTCTTTTAGGATCCACCTTAATACCATCCCCCGATACCACATGACCTAGACAGGAAACCTTTTTCAACAAAAATTCACATTTTTCACACTTGGCATACAAAATCTCCTCCCTCGATCTTTCTAGCACTACCCTTAAATGACCCACATGCTCTTCCTCACTATGACAATAGATCAAAATTTCATCAATCAAAACCACAACAAGTGAATCAAGGTAGGGTTTAAAGGCCGTTTTCATAAAATCCATGAAGACAGCTGGTGCATTGGTCAACCCAAAAGTTATCACAAGAAACTCATAAGGCCCATACCTAGTCCGGAAGGTCATCTTGGGAATATCACTCCCTCGCCTTCACTTGATGACACCCAGACTGAAGATCAATCTTAGAGAAGTGACTAGACCCTTGAAGGTTGTCAAACAAATCATCAATCCTTGGTAGAGGATACTTATTCTTTGTGGTGACCATATTAAGTTGTCAGTAGTTAATACACATTCTAAGGGACTCACCCTTCTTTTTCACAAACAACACCGGTGCACCCCAAGATGATTGGCTAGGCCTAATAAAATCCTTCTCCAACAAATCCCACAACTGCTTCTTCAACACTTTTAACTCCACTAGGGACATACGGTAAGGGGGAATATAAATGGGCTGAGTATAGGGAAGGAGATCTATACCAAAATCTATCTCCCTTTCGGGAGGAGCACCGATAAAGTCACTAGGAAAGATATCAACGAACTCGTTTACAACCGAATCAACTCTACAAAAAGGGCTTAATTCAAAAGATGATCCTACCCTTGACCACTACATCATGACTTTCCCGCTCAAGAACGGGTTCATTTAGGAATTCGAATTGGACCCTATGGGTTCAATTGATGGAGCCATAGTATGCATGCAACCAATCCATCCCAAGAATAATATCAAATTCAACCATATCCAACTCAACAAGGTCACAATTTTTATAGACCGTTCTTGAAACAATAGATGCACTAATAGGAGGAGATACCTCATAAGACTCACACAACAGTTCGGGCTCAACATGAAATTCTTTGGTAATAAGAGGAGCAACAAATGTAAGAGTAGCACCCAGGTCTATCAATGCATACAGATCAAAATCAAAGACTTTTAAAATACTGGTGATGACATCTGGAACCTCATCAATCCCTTACCTCCCATGAAGAGCATAAAACCGATTGTACCTTGGGGCACCACCTTTACCCAAAGGTACCGCATTAGCACACCTGCCTTATGGACAAACATCCTTACCCTTGTTTTGATTATGAGGACAATCAATTTTTTTGTGACCCACTTCGCCACAACCATAACAAACATTGGTATCCCTCAAGCATGGGCTACTATGACCCCTACCACATCTTGGACACATATCGATAGTCCCCACACCAGCATCACCTTGGGCATTTGGGATGTAATTAGCAAATCTCCTATTAGGAGCATGAGAAGACCCTTGGTCATGATGAAACTAGCCACCCTTGCGACTTTGGAACTTTCCCTCACAATGGGCCTTCTTGGCCTCAAAAACTCTCATCTTCCTCAACTTTTCCTCCTCCATTTTTTTGGCATAGGTCATCAAGCGGGTTAAATCCATGTCACTAATCAACCTAGTGGACCAGCATTCCTGACTCACCAAGTTAGATACACCCATCACGAACTTGTTCATTTTAGACCTTGAGGACATATTCCCCTCACACTCACTGAATCTTGCTTCAATTTCCTGAATTCCACCATCTTTGCCTCCCTAAGCTCAAGAGGGAAGAACCAGTTAAGAAAAGCCATCTTAAACTTTTCCCATAGAACCATACTGTTGTTCCCAATCTCCTCCTTCCATTGAGTAAATCATCTTTGTGCCACCCCCTTGAGTTTGTACGCCGCCAACTCCACTTTCTCTTCCGATCTAACACACATAATAGCCAATACTTTGTAAACCTCATCAATGAACTCTTGAGGGTCCTCATCCACCATTGACCTGTGGAATTTCAGTATATTCATCCTCATAAAGTCTCTCACCCTAGATCTTGGGTAGGAACATGAGGGGCTTTGTCCCCTTGATTGACTTTATTAGCCATGACTTGAGCTACCAAAGTGAGAACATCCCAAAGCTCATCATGAGCCGATTGATCCTCGAAAGTGCGGGCTCGTCTTCCTCTTGTGTTAGGCATGATCTAGCATAAAAACCAACAATCATTGGGGGGGAACTTACCTTAAATCTATAGCACGACTTAGAACATGAAGAAAGGTAACATTTCCTAAAACGTCTCATACCTCCTACTCATAGTTGTGGTGCATAACACAACTATGAATAAGACTCTAATAAACGTCGTGTGTTGGATGCCGAGGACCTAACAACCTAGTGCACCAATACTAATTTTGTCACAACCAAAGCTTAGGGCCTAGACACAGCGAATGGAGAATTTGAAGCGACCCCAAACAAGGCTTTTTACATATCATTACACATCTTTGGTCGCGGAAGCATTAAATTAAAAACAAGAGTAGTAAAAGGGAATATGGGACTAAGGGACATTATACATATCATAGAAACATAGCAAGCTCAATAGAGTATAGAATTAATACATCATAAGGTTCCAACAACTCCTTTACTACATAGATAGGAGCGGGGAACCAAGG